>NAVB01001218.1:0-17108 GCA_002179805.1 Acanthamoeba lenticulata | reverse complement strand
GCCAGTGGCCCTCGAGCGAGTTGGGGTCGCGCTCAAACACCTGGCCATAGGCCGGCGTCTTGGTGAGGGACGCGTTAATCGACCGCTTGGGGTCGGCGTTGTAGGGCGTGCCGTCTCGTCGCCGCAGCGTACGCCAGCGCTGCACATGCGCCATGTTACAAGGTCAGACTTGGAGCCGCGTCAATACATTCGAGCATGAGGTACGGAACACGGACCTTCTGACACTCGGTGAGGATGGTGTCGAACTGGGCCGAGCCGCCGTGGCGCTCCATGACTTCAGCGATCATCTGCTGAATTCCAGAGAACTGGTGCTTCTTCCGCCGCTTCTTCCTAAGCGGCATCATTGCATCACCGGCGCCGCCATTGTCGGCCGACATCGGGCTACCGAGCCCACCGTGCCCGCCGTTGGCTGGGCCGATGCTGTCGTCATCGCCGTCCTCATCATCATCATCTTCAAGCTCCTGTGCGCGCTTCTGTTGAAGCAGAGCCTTCTGCTCAGACACATAGATGATGGTGAGGTCCAATAAAAATTGGTTATCGCACTGCGGCTCTGAGGAGCGTGCGGGGCAGGTACCCCGCGGGCAGCAAGGCCCCAGCGGCATTGCTCGCCATCGGCGAGCTTGATAAAGATGGGCGACGAGGACGAGTTGTTGGCGAGGCTCGACTGCACGGCCTTGCGTATGTCCGCAGCGTAGGGCGTGCCATCGCGGCGCGTCAATCCTTGCCACCTCTGCGCGCACACACCCACACACGATCAGCCCATACTCGAGTCATCTCAAGCTTGCCCGAGGAAGACGGACCTCCTTGATGTAGGCGACGATAGAGTCTAAATCGACAGCTTCGCCGTTTGCAGCAATCGCGTCGATGATCAGCTCTGTGGCGAACACAACCATGACTGGTTGGACAGGGCAATGGATGGTGAAAAGGAAAAAGTAAGAGGGAGACAAACCTTGCAGGTGAGTGAGCGGAGCATTGCGTCTGCTGCTGCTGCTACTGCCGTTGCTGTAGCTGCTGCCATGCTGAATATTGTTGTTGCCGTTGCTGCCGTTGGGACCGACAGACAAGGTCCCGTGCCCAGAGGAGCCAACCAGGCCGCTCTAACCAGTCACGACATGCCGTCAATGTGAGCCAACGTATGGCAGCAGCAGGCTTCGTTGGTTCGGCCGCACCTTGACCGCGTCGGCCTCGTAGGTCAGGCCAGATAGCTTGGCGTAGGGGTTCGAGAGGCCCAGCTTCCAGTAACCGCTGGACTCAGCGTGCAGATCCCTCTGCAAACAGAGACGGTTGTTCAGCCGCACGCCCCAATTGCGGACGGACGTTTCACGCCACCCGGGCGGGAAAGCAGGTTGTTGCACGAACCATGAAGAGCGCCTTAGAGTCTTCGCCACGATCGCGCGCAACACATGCGCCCACAAGTTTCTTCAGGTTAGCAACACGCGAGATACCGTCTTCCGTCTTGATGTCGTTCCATTGCTGCAAACATCAGAAAAAGGTGAGCAATCTGAGATGCCACTGACCCCACAGTGGAGGACACTAAAGAGGAATGGCACCTTCTGTACAGTGTCCAGGATGAACTCGAAGTGGCATGAGCCGCCAGCCTGCACGATGCACTTGGACACGGCCCCTATGTAGTGATGTGTGTCATCGCCACCACCAACTTGAGCAAGCCTGATCTATTGAACTCGGGAGGGGGAGGCGTACGTTGGAGGGCGGTCATGCGGGACTTGGCCGCCTTGTAGTAGCGCCTCTCCTCCTTGGTCAACTCGGCTCCGCCGCGCGTCGGTGAGCCGTCGCCATCCGAGCCCGACGAAGCGGACAAAACAGGTGAGGCGGGGGCCTCCTTCCAGAAGTCGTCCTCGCCCATCTGGGCGGGCGACACCTTCCACTGGTGGCCGAGCAGGCTTTCGTGAGCTTTTTTTCATCTTTGGTGACGTGGTCGCGAGAGACGTACACTGGGCTTGGCATCCTCAATTGTCTGGCACACAGACCAGTAGTGCTCGCTGCGGCGCATCTCCATCTGTAGTTGGCCCCATGGTGTGATAAGAAACGAGGCTTTACATCGTTTGTGAGCATGCACGTTTCCCGAACCTTGAAGAGGGCAAACCCGTTGGCCGTGCTGCGCAAGTTGGCCTGCACTGCTCGGCTGTGATTGTGTAACGTTACGGCCGTGAGTCATCATGGGCAAGCCGATCAATGCGTGGATGAAAAAAATGGAACGAATGGCGGTACCGTATGTACGTGCTGGCCGAGGAGTACTGCGAGCCGTCCTTGCGGCGCAAGTTCTTCCACTGCTACTCGTCGGATGGCGGTTGTTTTTAGCCGGGAAGAAGGCTGTTTGGGACGTAGTGGTTACATACCTTGGTGACATAGTCGAGGATATCCTCCACGCTGGCAGCACCATCCTTCTGTCCAGATCGCTTGACGATGGCCTTGGCAATCGTAACTGGGCATGTACAAGTTGAAAGGGTCAGCTTCTCAGTCATCACGTAGCACAGTTCAACCATGGCAAAGAAGGGGGATGAAAGTACCTTGCAGGTCGGAGAAAGCAGGCATCCCCTGCACTTGAGACAGGGGATGGATGTACTCTTCGTCATCGTCTTCCTCATCGTCGTCTCCTTCGAAACTATCGTCTTCCGAGTCGTTCCCTTCCGCCTTGCCACCGGCTGGCTTGGGCGTGGATGTGAACATAGCTGAGAGTGGCATTGAGGCCGACAGAGAAGAAGGTGGCGATGAGGTTGGCATGAAGGCCAGTGATGACGAGCCAGTCGAAGAACCGAGAGATCTGGAACCGTTGCTGGCTTTGCTGGCCTTGCTCTCCTCGGTGCCTGACGGCGCCCAGTCAACGGCCCAGAAGGAGAGCGAAGGTGACTGCTTAGTCCCTCCCCGAGCAGCTGCTTCATCCTCTGATTCTTGATCCAGATGATGTTCTTGCTTGGCGAGCTGGATGCTGCCCGTTTCTTCTTGCGTCAAGCTGCGTTGAGGTTTGTTCTTATGTCTGACCATGGCGGTTGTTGGTTGTTGTCGAGTTCAGGATCGATCGATTTGCTGGCCTTCCTGCTGGATCGTTTACTGCTTGGCTTGACCAGTGACAACTACTGCACATAATGACCAGAGGTTAGACACATACAATGAACAAGGCGAAAGGCGACCGGGCAGAGGAGAGGAGCAGTTGCACTGCTCTCGTACCTTTTGGTGTGTGCACTCCTCCTTCTCTCGCTGGCGCGTCAAGCAACACACAGAGACAGGCCCAACGCAAGCAAGAGAGCACAGGGCCAAGCACACGATATACTGGCCTCAACGCGTGCCCTCCTTCTCCTCTTCTCCTCCTTTGGTGTGCACAAACGCCCCACGCTGTGCCAACGGGGGCAACCGTCACGCTCCAGCTCCGCCAAAGCGGCGGACACGCTCCCAGCTCCTGCCGGTTTTAGGCCGCCCCCTCCCCCCTTTTCCAACTCCGGACCTGGCCTGCTGCTTGTTGTCTGAATCTGTTGGAATTGGGTTGTTGGTTGGCTATCTGTCGTGGAGCATCGAGTGGCCACGTCGATCTTGGGGTACGGCATGTCGTGGAGAGTAAAGAAAACATTATTCTTCCCGAAGACTTTCCTGTTGATTTGAAACAACGGGTGGATTTGCCAAGCAATTGAGATGATTTCACAACAAAAGATGGACGTCATGTCTACTGGATGACCTTGAGCTTCTTCCCGACCTCGGTGAAGGCGGCAATCGCCTTGTCGATCTGCTCCGGGGTATGGACTGCCGAGAGCTGCACACGGATGCGAGCCTGCAACCACCGCCCCACGTGCCTTTAAGAACTACTTCCAACCCTGAGCGGGCGAGCGAGACGCACCTCGCCGCGGGGCACGACCGGGAAGGAGAAGCCGATGACGTAGATGTTGTGGGCCAGCATCTCCTCAGCCATTTGGCTGGCCAAGCGGGCGTCGCCCAGCATCACGGGGCAGATCGGGTGCGCGTCATTGCCCAGCACCTGCGTACATCAGCAACAATAAGGAGGGGATGGAGGTTATCATCCTTGTCATCCTTATTGTCTCTCTCTCTCTCTCTCTTTCTCTCCATTTCCTCTACTCTCGCAAACGAGAACGTACGTTGAAGCCGGCCTTCTTCATGCCCTGACGGAAGCGCGCCGTGTTGGCCTTGAGCCGATCCTGCAGCTCAGTCGACGACCTGTCCATGTGACGCCGGTTGATGATCAGCTGCGAGCAAGAGGTTTGAAGAACACCAAACGAGGGCATGCGTACGTGAGGAGGTTGAAGGTGTGGATGGTGGCACCAACGAGGGCCGGCGGGAGCGAGTTGGAGAAGAGGTACGGCCGCGACCTGAATTGACCACAAGAAGGAGGGTCAACAACAAATGGATAAGCAAAGATGTGGACACTGCGCGCCAGAGGAAGCAGGAAAAGCGCACCGCTGGCGGAGGAGATCAATAATGGCCTTCCGGCCCGTGGTGTAGCCTCCCGTCGCGCCGCCCAGCGCTTTCTAAAGGACGGAGGCAAGTCAGAAACATATAAATAAACAAAGCTCCAAGCTCGAGGGCACGTACGCCAAGGGTGGAGTTGGTGACGTCGATCCGATCCATGACGTCGAAGTACTCGGGCACGCCTGAAGGATGGCTCCGGCCGCGTGAGATCAGAGCGCACAAATGAAGGAGGGCAAGAAAGAAGTACCGCGGCCGGTAGGGCCAAAGAAGCCCGTGGCGTGCGACTCATCCACCATCACGAGGGCCTGTGATTGGCGAGGTAGATGCAAGAGTCAGACTATGAACGACCGCTCAACAACTGCACACACAAGAGCGGGATCAAGGAGCGCGGCACGACACGCACGTTGTACTTGTCGGCAAGGGCGCAGATCTTGTCGAGGGGCGCCACGTCGCCGTCCATGCTGAAGGCACCTGTGCCGGACAGGGAGGGCACACAGACCGCATCAGCAAACACTCGTATAGGACAGAGTAGTATAGTTAGGAACTACGAACCGTCGGTGGCGATCATGCGGACTTTGGCGCCCTCGCCGTCGGCCTTCTTGAGCTGCTCCTCAAGGTCGGCCATGTCGAGGTGCTTGTACCGGTACCTGAAACAACACGATGAAGCAAAAGCAACAACGCCAAAGGTCAGGAGCGAAGTGCGGTGCAGAGAACGGATGAATGGCCGTGAGTGTACCGCTTGGCCTTGCACAGGCGGATGCCATCGATGATGGAGGCATGGTTGAGAGCGTCAGAAATGACGGCGTCGCCCTCACCCAGGACGGTCTCGAAGATGCCACCATTGGCGTCCCAGCAGCTGCAGGCGACGCTGTCAGCTCGAGCGAAGGACCTCAACCAAGAGAGGAAGATCACTGACGCACCTGGTGTAGAGGATGGTGTCGTCGGTCTTGTGGAACTCGGCGATCTTCTTCTCCAGCTCCTTGTGAATGCTCTGCGTACCTGTTGCTTCTGTGTGAGTAGTCGCACAAGCGTCGCTGCTTGCTTGGTAGAGCGCGTACCGCAAATGAAGCGAACGGAGGCGAGACCCAGACCAAACTTATCCAGGTGCTCCTTGGCCACGTCGATCAGCTCCTTGCTGTCAGCCAGGCCTGAGTAGAGACGAGGCTGGTTAGTCGGGCGCAGAAGCACATGGAGAAGGGGAGCAGCCAGCTGGGCCTACCGAGGTAGTTGTTAGCACAGAAGTTGATGACCGGCTCGGAGCGCCCCTGGACGCTGATCTTGGAGCTCTGAGGACTGACGATGATCCTTTCCCTCTGCAAACGTGGTGATTACGAACTGAAGAACGGAGGAGAAAGAGATGAACACCAACCTTGTAAAGGCCAGCCTCCTCAACCTCTTGGAGCGCCTGCTCCAGACGGGGCTGCAGTGTGGAGGCATAGACCGACGCACCACTCGACTTGCTCGCGTACAGCCGAGCCGCGCCTGTAAAATTAAAATGAATTGAATCATTTGATGCTTCAGCGATACATCCATCCATCTTCTTCAGTACCTTGCGCAGCGGCCTCGGCCTGGCAGGACACTACACGGCTCGACCTGATGACAGCACGACGCATCTTTGTTGGTGTTTAAATCGGTAAATGCCGGCAGGCAGCCCAATGCAAGAAAGACAGAAAATTGGGACTTGACTCCGCGCATTCCGGACGATCCCGCGCTATCGCACGACCACTTTGGCGTGTTGTTGCTTGCTCTTGATGGTGTTTGTGTTCGATTGTTCACGTGTTCAAATTTTAATTACAGAAGGTCTGTCATGGGGACGGACGATCAAGGCGGGTGCCCACCGCTCTCGCCGCCCGTGGGCGCGGCTGCCGTGGAGGCTGCGAGAGACGACGCGGGACTCGGGCTGCCGGGGCTGCTCGAGGCCAAAAGCGAATTGAAAAAGTCTTCGTCGAGCGCAAACGGCATGAGCGACGGGTCGAGATCGAGCTCGTTGAAGGCGTCCTCCACGCCGGCCATGTCTGGCGCCGTCGGCATCATCATGGGCGTCGGCGTCGTTGTTGTCGTTGTTGTCGAGACGGGCTGGTACTGCGCAGCAAAGACTTGCCCCGGGCTCGTCATCAATGGCGCGGCGAGGTTGTTGTGGAGTGTTGGCGTGAAGAGAGGCGACGCTCGAGAAAATTGTGATGACGATGACAACGCGGAGGTTGCCAAAGAAGGAGAGGAGAGGAGCGAGGAGGAGGGCGACGACGTCGGCGACGCGCCCATCGGGGTGTCGTCGAAAGAAAATGTCGAAGGAGAGGCCGGTCCCGTTGCAACGAAGCCGGCGGGTGACGACGGGAAAGGAGCCGCGGCTGCGGGGAACGGTGATGAGAGCGCCGGGAAGGATGCCCCCAACGATGAGCCGGAGGGCAACGGCGCGGTCGATGAAGAGGACGTCGGGATATGGAAAATAGACGTTGGACCTTCGGTCATCGGCTGCAGCGGCCTGACGCGGCTTCGCTGCGGGCCAGCTAGTACTTCGCCAAACGATTTCTGCTGCACGTACGGGCCCTCATCCTCGTCGTCCTCCAGCACGCTGTCGACATTAAAAGCACGCACATGAGCATGTTGCGGTCAGTCGATTGCTGTTGAGTTTAAATGGAGGGGCTGCAGGGACATGCCTCATGCTGGCCTTGGGGATTGAGTGTGGGCCTGCGTCGGGCACGGCCGCGCCATCGTAGAGCATGAGATGCGAAGTCGAATCGACGCCGTTGGCCGGACCCGCTGCGGATGTGGGCTTGAGCCGCCGGGACCGCTTTCCGGCCGAAGCGGACGCCAGGCTTCGCCCACCAGTGGCGCCTTTGCCATTGCGCGAGCCGGCCCGCGCAGCGCCTGGGTGATGGCGCGACCCGTGTGGTCCGCGGAGGCCTGAGGAAGAGGATGACGAGAGCATCATGGCGTCGGGGTCGTATCCCTCGTCGTCTGAGGGCGAATCAACGGTGGGCGATGATAGCGGCTGGATCGAGGCCGGCGATAGGTGGCTTGGCCCGACCGAGCCCACCCCGGGCGTGGCGGGCCCGCTGGCGCTGCCGGCAGAGAGGAACTTCATGGGCGGCAGAGACGTCGGCGCGGCGCTGTTGGGGCTGCCGGCGGCCGCAGCCGCGGCGGCGTTGGCGTCAGGGAAGTAGAGGGTGACGACATCCGATATCGGGAGGCCGTCGTTGCCAAAGAGAATCGTGTGGGTGTCGCAGGTGGCGAAGAGGCCACCCGTCCGATGGCGATAGACTTGATCGAGCTGGATGGTGGACGACAGATTCTTCTGCTGCAGGATGTTGTTCATCGTGCGCCGCGCCGCCTCTGGCGGGATGAACTCGGTCCACGGCATTCCGATCACTTCATTCAGCTCATAGCCGATCATCTGGCAGAACGTCGTGTTGGCTGTGAGCACCGTGGCTGTGCTCTTGCTCAGGTCGTAAACCACCATCGGCTGCTCGGCTCGACCCTTGGCCGCCTGGCTCGAGGAGGCCGGCAGACCCGGTGGGTTGTGCATCGGGCTGGGGCCTGAGGTTCCATTCGGGAAGGCCGGCACCGCGTCCAGCGCACGCAGAGGTCTTCTGTGCCGCCAGCAATAACAGTCCATGTAAGAGCAACGCCCATGAGCGCACGAGCAATGAGTGGGAGGTGGCTGGCGGGGCGAGAAGAGGGCCGCACCGCTGGGTGGGTATCTGGCCGCCGGGTGGCTGTTCGGCCATCTGCGAGAAGTACTCCATGAGGCGCATGACCTGCCACTGGCTGGTCTTGAGTCGCGCCGTCAGATTGCTGTTCTCGAGCTTGAGGTGCAGCACTTCGTCATCCAGGCGCTTCTGATCGCCCTTGAGCTTCTTCAGCTCCTTCATGAAGTAGATATTGAGGTTGTTCTGCTTTGGCGAGATCTGTGTGTCCATGATTTGTGCATCCATCACCTTTTAGTCAGCCCAAGTGGAAGGAAGTTTGCCAAGGACAACCGCGAGGCGTACATCGTTGCCTGGCGGAGGATCCTCCTGCATGTGATTGGGATTCACGTGAGGCGATGCAGCGGCAGGCGAAGGCTCGTGCACAACGGTAGCGGGAGTAACGACGGGGCTCACAGGCGGTGGCACGACCGGAGTGGCGGCGGGCGGGATGGGCGGCGTGACCACCGTACTCACGAGCGGCTTAGGCGGCGTCCGCGCAGCAAAGGGGTCTGGCAAAGAGTCGTATACGGGCGCGGCCGGAGGCGGTGGCACTGGATGCGCGGGCACTGGAGCGGGACGAGGCGCCTGTAAGGAAGGGCCGTTACTCGAATTGTTCACGAATCGTCGAAGAATCAAAAGGAAATCGGTTATCATCAGAACGAGTACGTACTGCCGCAGCAGGCGCGCCGCCGAGATCTATGCCAAAGCACATGTGGGGCACCCCCAGCCGAACACAGCGCGAGCACGGCCGCACGCCATCGCAGGTGTCTGCTTCTTTATCTTTCTGCACGGCGATGATGGCAGAAATCGCTCAGAAATTATCCTCCATTGTTGAATGGGAGGGGGGGGGGCATTTTCTACCTGACAGAGAAAGCAGGAAGAGATCTTCCTCTTTTTGTTCTGTGACATAGAAAAAACCCCGCACTCGAAGAGTATGAAAGGGGGCAGAAGAGATGAGCGTTACGTTATCGATGCGTGAGACTCCTTTGTGCTGTTGTTCCGCTCCTTCACGTGCCTGCGGCCATGTGCCTGCTCGAGCTTTGTCGACACCACGTCACCCTAGAATGCTAGGAATGAAGCTCTTTATTTGTGTTGCGCGCCTACGGCGGACGCCCGAACATGTGGGCCAGAGTGATCTGCTTGCCTGGACTGGTGTTGCCACCCAGAGCCTTGTTTGTCTTGCGCCCTGTGGTGGAGAGCGTCAAGCACAGTCCGCATACTCAAGAAGTACTTGTGGGGAGAACCTGGTGTCGATTTGGTTGCTGCTGAAGCTGTTGCCTTGGGCCTCTTTGGTGGGGTTGGGGCTGATGTTTTTTCTTGCTGATTGTCTGGCGTTTGTTCTTCGTCATCACCAACGACCTTTCGCTTGGCGGGCGACGTGGCCCCTCGACTTCGGTCAGGTTCGTCCTTCTGTGTGGCCACCTGTTTGTTCTCTTCCTCCTGCTTTTGGTGGTCTTCTTCACCGCTCCTGTCCTCGGGGCGATCATGTGGCTTCTGCTCTAGCTTCGTGAAGAAGCGGTCGAGCGCTGCACTGGAGCTTGCCTTCACCTTCCCCGCTTCGCTCTCATCCGTGTCGAGCTTGTCCACAAACAAGCCCACCCCGCGCACCTGTTCCCAACGGCATCATCCAGCAACGTCAACATTAATGTCAGAAGCTTTGAACAGACGTTGGTGATGATGGCGCTCTGGAATAAGACCTCGCTTGGCGGGATCAGCATGGAAACGAAGAGCGAAAGAGCCTCTTTGGCGATAACCTCGGCGTCATCCGTGAAGATGTGGAGCGTGCGCGAACGCGACTGCTCGTTGATCTCGCCCGGGTTAAACACCTTTTCTGACTCGGCTCCACCTGGCTTCTTTCGTTTGATCTATCCATGCGTGCGCCGTTGGCCGTCAGGAAACAGCCATGACCCACAACCAAGATTATGAAAGGAGGCCACCTTGAGATTGATGCGGGAACCTTTCACACGAGCCTCGCGCATGCGCTTGGCCACCTCGCGGGCCACGTCGAAAAGGAAGCCCTTGACCTGCTCTTTCTCAGTGAAGCGCACGCCCCAGCTCAACTGCGTGCCGATCGACTTACGCGTCTGCATCATCGATGATGAAAGACAGATTCATCAGGCTGCAGTGGGCCGTTCATGTGGCGCAAGCCCGTACGTGAAGTGGCTGGAAGGAGCGGTCATCGACACCACGAGCAAAGTTGAACAGCATCTGGCCCTTCTTCTTGCCTAGCTCTTTCTCCAGCCATTCCTAAGGATCGCGCAAAAGTGTGTGAGGCACAACAACATCTCCAAGCGCCAACTCCACTGCTCTGCGGTACCAGCGACTGGAGCCGAAGGTCGGCGACCGTGTGTATGTTCCGTAGGTTCAGCTTCTGGGCAAGCGAAGGCCCGACGCCCGGCAACTGATCCACATTCAGTCCCATCAGGAACTCGTCCACCTGTACAGTACCACACGCACGCTCGTAAGAAGAAAGTGTTAGCTATGGTATCGATGATCCTCGGTGGGATCTATGACCAAACCTGGTGTTCCTTGAGGTAGAACTGGCCGGCAGGCTTCGCCTTCTCCGTGGCCAGCCTCGCCAGCAGCAGATTGTGGGCTTCAGAGTGTCAACGTGAGCAGACGAACCACAACACTGAGGGAGGCTTGTCGCGTACAGATGCCGGCACTGGCTGGACAACCCGTTTGGTTGTAGATGTCGCGCCTCAGGTTGGCGATGGCCTCTTCAGGGTCGTTGTACGACGAAACATCGATGAAGGCTTCGTCGGCGCTCACGGCCTGGTGCAGAGGAGGTCAAGTTGAGCACCACAGAAGCCACCAACCAAAAAGCCTCCTCAGGTACCTGGACGCGGTTGGAGTACTTAAGGAAGATCTGGTAGATCTGCTGAGACACTTTCTCGTATTTCTCGTACTCGCACGGCAGGCAGACAAGGTCGGGACACAACGCGCGGGCCTCTCGCACAAACATGCGAGGCTTGATTCCTGCGCACACGGTGAGACTCTAGAGGAGGCATCTCATTTCTTGACGTGGACAGTCCTGGCGAACCGAAGCGCCTCGCGGCGTACGAGCAGGTGGACACCTCTGATGTGCCATTGACGTTCTTTGACGGGCACACCACGACTGGCCGACCGATCAGCGCCGGGTTGTCGCGTATGGCCACGCTGATTGGACCACAACAGGTTTGATTGAGATCAGTGAAGATGAGCAAGAGGAGACGTACTTAACATAAAAGGCGTCCATGTCCACATGCGCCACAATCAGTTTCTCCGGTGTCGCTCGAAGGCCCACTGCCACAAGTTGCCTGGTGAGGAGGGTAAGAACCAAGTGCCTCTTTCACATTCTCCAAACGAGGCACACCTCGGGTTGTGAGGAGCGTCTTCAGGCGAGGATGTCTGCGAAGCTTGTGAAGCCACGGGGCTTTCCTCTTGTGCCTTCTCCTTGCCCGTGCCTTTACCGCTGGGCTTGAAATTGGGCACATCTGGCCGGGCCACGCCAGAAGCCACGCTGGACGTGAACTCCTGCAGGCGGGCTGCTTACAACATGAGCATTACCGCCCTTTGCCACAACGGTTGTGGTGTTCAGCGCTGGGGGGGGGGGCACCTTTCCACGACGACAGGTGGTGAAATGTTGAAGTCTGATAATACTGCTCCACAAAGTTGCTTATTGCCTGTGCCGGGGCAGCTTTGGGAGCGGATTCGGACTGTGCAGCTGGCTCGCCCGCAAGGTCTTGGCCGTTGTCCTCTTTCTTCATCATGCATGATACACGTTTTGCCTACACTGGTAAAGTCTGTTTATTTGATACGCAGAAAAAATTAGTTGCCAGAATGTCAAGAATGAGCTCCTCTCGTGAGAGGAGCTCCTGCGTCGCCCTCCTCCATCAGTTCTGCTTCTTCACACAACCCTATCCTCAACAACGAAGGTACCGTAGTACAGAAAGTTGCGTCTACACCAACGGCGCTTGTCTGGTCACCCACATTGTCTTCTACAGCTGCAGCTGAACTTCCTGATGAGATTGTTCTCTTGTTGTTTCAATACTCATGTGTGTCGTCCCAAGTGAGGCTACTTCCCTGGGCCTACTAAGTAGTTTATTCTGAGGCTCTCGCGCGTACGGGTCGTCATGGTGGGCAGCCTGCCGCTCGGCTGCTGCTTCCCCGCTGCTCGTTGGCTTCCTCGGGCGATGTCGCCGCTGCGCGCACGATCGGGCTGCTACTTGTGAGGTCCAGCGGCTTGGCGCCGTCTGCGTTATCGCTGCCACCGCTGGCAATGATGCTGCTCCCCTCTTCGGCCTCACCTTCGACCTCGCCCTCGTTCACGCGAGCTCGCACGAGCGAAGACGATGACGAGAAGGCGGTGTCGCTTGGCGTCACAGCCAGGTCTGGCGACGTTGTGGTTGTCGTCGTCGTTATCGTGGCCGACGTTGCTGTTGGTGCTGATGGCGCTGCTGCTGGTGGGGCGGGGATCATCTCGCCCTCGCGTGTTAGAAGGCTCAGCGGGAAGATGGTACCGCCGCCCTGGATGTAGCGGCCCCACTCGAGCAGCTCGGGCCCGCGCAAGCCCGGCGCGCACTGGCCGAGCTGCAGGAGCTCATCGAGCGTCACCCACGCGGCGCCCTCGGACTCTTTGTCGGGCTCTGACTTGGGCGGCTGGGCCGGGTCGATGGGCCGACCGAAGAAGATGATGCGGCACCGGCCGCGATAGGATGTCAGCGTGTGCTCGATGCGCAGGATGCCCTCAAGCCGCACGTCGATGCCGGCCTCTTCCTTGGTTTCGCGGATGGCGGCGCTCATGAGGTCATCGCCGGGATCGACGAAGCCGGCTGGCAGCCACCAGCCCCGGCCTCGCGACTCGTGCACGGCGAGGAAGCGGCCGTCGGGGTGCTGGACCACCACAATGCTGAAGTTCCACGTCGGGCAGCCCGTTTGTCGACTCCATTCTGCTCGCCAAGAGAGCCAGTGGGGTCAGGCGCTGGTGCGCCAATTCATCGCAATTGAGAAGATGAAGTAAGTACCTTCTTTTTCTTTTTTCTTCTTGGGCTCTTCTTGTGGCGGCACTACAAAGCACAAAGAGGTGATCAGTTTGGCTTAATTTTGTCTCCATTTCTTTCTGCACAACAAGATGAAGGTGGTCTGCATCGCCGGCGCGTACCACGATCTAGCGAGTTCTGGGGGCTGCCCTCGCCATTCTTGAACACTCGCTTTACCCGATCTAACATTGCCGCGTTTGTGCCTCGGTCTGGCGGACTTGGCCGCTCGCTGTCTTTCTTCTCTTCTTCGTCTTGCGTAAGTCCTCCATTTTTTCCGCGGTCTGGCGAGCCGTCTGGCGAGCGGAGTCGGCAACAATGGAACCACCCTCCATGTGACGGTGCAACGGCAATTGCATAATTGTGCACAGCGATCCCTGTGTTAGGAGAACCACGGTCATCTTGGTGTACGTCACCATCACGCCTGCATACTCGCCTTGTTGTACACAACCCCATTTATTTTCGGGTTTCTCTTTGCTGTTGTGTTTTTCTCTATTGAATTCTTATTTCGTATTTTCTGTGATGAAGTGCGCTGTGCGAGGAGGAGCCAGGCGTGGGGCGGAAGCGCTCCGGCCGCACTGCTTCATCACGGGGGGCAAGCGCCTTGTGGCAACTCCCTCCGGCAGTACGAATGCACAACAGGGAAGCGCGCCGGAGCTGGACAAGCTGCGTACGGCCTTGGCCGCACACGGGCCGGCCTTCCCGCTTCACCACACTGGCGAGGATGCAGTCCAAGTCTTGCCCACGCCCAACGACTTCTTCGAGCAGCTGAAGGTGCACACCCTTTGACGGTCAATTGATTTGGCACCACAATCGTTCTCATCTTCCGCGTCTGTGCAGGACGGAGTCAAACGAGCCCGCCAGCGTGTGGTCATCGCCGCGCTCTACCTCGGCACGGGCCCCCAAGAGCAAGAACTGGTTCGTCCGCCAGGCCAGTGCGCACAGCTCGAGCTATGGTGCCTCACCGCCCCCACCACCTGGCCAGGTCTCGCTGCTGCGCGAGGCATGCGAGCGCAACAAGGACCTCCGCGTGTCGATCCTCCTGGACTGCTCCCGTGGCCTCCGCGGCAACCCCAACTCGGCCGCCATGCTGCGCCCGCTGGTACCGCGCCCGCCACACAAAACCCTTTGTCAAAGAGAAGGCGCTCGCTTCTCACTTGGGCGCGCATTAGGTCGAGGCCCACCCGGGAACGGTGTCGGTGAGTCTTTACCAGACGCCCGACCTGCGGGGCCTGGTCAAGCGACTGGCTCCGCCGCGGTGGAACGAAATCCTGGGCGTGTCCCACTTCAAGACCTTTGTGTTTGACGATGACACCATGCTCAGCGGGTAATTATTGCACACCCGTGCACACACATGCTTGCGCACCTGCTTTTGCACAAACTCACGCGTGACGGCTCACGGGCTCACGCGTGACGGCGCGCCGCGGACAGTGCCAACCTGTCGGACCAGTACTTTACCAACCGGCAGGATCGGTACATGCTGTTCAGGCAGGCGCCCGCGCTGAGCGACTTCTTCGAGACACTGATCACTCGTGTGCGTTGCGCCACCGACTGGCCACGTCCAGCCTCCCTCCCACGGTGCGCAAAGCGCGTCGCTGACGAATTACATATTCTGCGTACGCGTGTGTGTCACAGTCGAGCGAGTTCAGCTACGGAATTACGCCGCAGGGCGACCTCAGGCTGCCGCCGGGCTGCCCGCACCCCGAGAAGGCGCCGCTCGCCGAGTTTGCCGCGTTCGCACGAAGTCGGATTGAGCCGCTCTTGGTTCCATCTGAGCCATTGGCTTCGGTGACGTCGTCGTCTTCTTCTTCATCGTCGTCGGCGCCACAGACGTGGGTCTTCCCCACGGTCCAGATGGGCCGCTTTGGCATTCATCATGACGAGCAGGTTACCGAGCGTGTGCTGTCCATGTGCTCGGCTTCTGGGGCCACACTGGACCTGGCCTCGGCCTACTTCAACATCACGCGTCGCTACAAGGCCGCCATTCTTGCGCCAAACAACCGCGCACGCGTGAACGTCATCACCGCCAGCCCAGAGGTAGTCTTCGTTTGGTTTTCTTGCTCAGTTGCTGCTGCTGGTGATGATGGTTGTTCACTGTGGCGGTACGTGGACAGGCCAACGGCTTCTTCAACAGCAAGGGCATGTCGTACTACATCCCCATGGGCTACACCGCGGTGGAGAAGCAGGTCCGAGTGCTCGTTTTTCTCCCAACACAGGCGGGAGAGGATGATTGACGAGAAAGCTGTGTTGTTGTTGTTGGCGCCACAGTTCTTCCAAGAGGTGGAGAAGCACGGCCAGGGCGATCGCGTGCGTATCTTCGAGTACTTCCGACAAGGATGGACCTTCCACGCCAAGGGCCTGTGGTACACGCCCGCCGGCGAAAGCCTGCCCGTCCTCACTCTGATCGGCAGTCCCAACCTCGGTACGTACAAAAGGTTCTCCTTCCCCATAGGAAGAAGGCCTTGACGTCTGGCTGTGCTGCAGGCCGTCGATCGACCGACCGTGATCTGGAGGCGCAGGCGGTTGTGCTGACAGAGGACCCCGTCCTACGAAGCAAGCTGGCCGAGGTACGCCCTCCCTACGCTCACGGGGCACCGGTTGCTTGCAGTTGCGGGCACCACCTTGACTGTGCGTGCCGTGCAGGAGAAGGCAACTCTGTTCGACAGCACCAAGCTCGTGACGGAGAAGACCTTCGAAGAGCCAACCCGGCACGTGACGCCCTGGATCAATCTCGCCACTGGCCTTCTTGCCTCCTACTTTTGACCGTGAATACATCGAACTTGTTCAGGCAAAACCTTCCTAGTTGTTGATCCCCATTGACACTTGAGATCTCGATTTTTGGTTTTTTTTTAATTTTATGTTTTTGACAATGTCCTTGCCAGTCGAGAGAAAAATAGCTTACTGCTCCTCGGCCGTCTCCTCCTGGTCCTGAATGTTGAAGTACTTGAGCTTGTAGCTGGTCTTGCTGGCGGCAACCACGCGGAGCCAATCGCGGAGCTTCTGCTTCTTGAGGTACTTCTTGGTGAGGTACTTGAGGTACTTCTTGGAGAAGGGGATCGAGGAGTGGACGGTGAGCCTCGTCTTCTCCCTGGTGATCCTGATGGCGTTGCCGAGCTGGCCAGCCTTGCCGTTCACCTTGATCTTGTCGTGGAGGAACTTCTCGAAGGCGTTGGGGTCGATGATGCCATCCTCAACGGGGTCGGTGATGTCAATGCTGAACTTGAGCACCTTCTTCTTGGGCTTACCGGCCTTCTTAGCCTTCTTCACCTTGGGCTTCGAGGGGGCGACCTTGACCTTGGGGGTCTGAGCCTTCACGGCGGCGGGCTTAGCCACGGTGGCCTTGGCGGCGGCGGCCTTGGGGGCCTTAGCGCCCTCCTTCTTGGCGACGGTGGCCTTAGCGGCAGCCTTAGGAGCGGCAGCCTTGGGGGCGGCGGTCTTGGTGCTGGCCGACTTGGCGGCGCCCTCCTTCTTAGGGGCGGCAGCCTTAGGGGCAGCGGCCTTGGGGGCAGCCTTAGGGGCGGCGGCCTTGGTGCCAGCAGCGGCCTTAGGGGCAGCCGCGTCCTTGGCGGGGGTGGCGGCCTTCTTGGGAGCGGCCTTGGCAGTCTGAAAAGATTGGATCGAGAGATTAATTTCATTCAAACGTGTCTTACATCAATGAAGATCAAAGGCTCCACTACAGAACAACTCGACGTGAGGTAGTACTAAAGGAGGGGAGCACGTACGGACTTGCCCTTCGCGGCGGTGGACATTATCTCTTCTTTTTGGATCGACTGGCGAAGCCGGATAGAGAAGAAGGGGAAGAGAAGAAAGAAAGGTTGGTCGATGGCTGCCGAAGGGATTTAGCGTCAAAGTTAATAATCTACACAAAATCCCGGTTTCGAAGGTGCATCCCGGTTTTTTGCCGCCGAGGAGTGATATTGGCGGCCGATTTGCCTTGGGCTCTTTCTTTCTTTCCCTTCCTCTCGCA
>NAVB01001217.1:0-18253 GCA_002179805.1 Acanthamoeba lenticulata | reverse complement strand
GGCAGATCATGGCTCATATGTCGTGGTCCGCCTTCCAGCGGCTGCGCAAACTGCCCTACTTTGCGCGCCTCATGTCCAACACGGCCAAGTACGCCCTCCTCAAGCAGGAGGAGGACTACTACCGGACCCTCTTCGTCCGGCAGCGCAACCACCCGATTCTCGAGTTGCGTGTTGGCCCCTGCCCCCTTCCGCTATTGGGGCGACGACGACCCTGACGCCACGTCGCTTTCTCGCTGCAGTGATCCGAACCTGATGCTGATCAACCCCCACGAGGATCTGTCCCTCTTCCACTTTGAGGATTTCGAAGACGAAGAGGTCCGTTCATGCTTTCAAGATGACGCTTCCTCAGCTGATGAGGGCCGTCTCCTCTCCTCTCCTTTTCTGACTCGTGCGTCGTGGTACGAACGTGCAGCGATCGGTGGAGATGGTGATGCCGGTCCACAAGCGCACGAGCGGGCAGGCCGTCGTTCCCTTTGCCGAGTTTGAGCGCAACTTTGACATCTTCACGGAGGGCCAGCTGCGCAAGCTCAACTGGAACAACGTCTTCGTGGCCGGCGGGCACGTTCTCCCTCCAGCCATTCGCCACCATCCTCGTCATTATCATCTGATGATGATTGCCGGCGGGCGGCCCTCGTGACCTTAGGTCGGTGTTGGCGTCAGCCATGCCCACGCCCCTGGCCGACCTGCGCGGCTACTACCACAGGCACGCCTACAAGGCCTCCGACATCGACCTCTTCATCTACGGCCTCGACAAGAAGCAGGCCAACGCCAAGGCACACGTCCTTCCCCTCCCTCCCTTCCTTCCCAGGAGCTCCCAGGGATCTCGTGAGACTGATCAGATTGCGACAAACGAGCAGCTGCTGGAGATCTTCAACGCTGTGAAGGCGGCCAACCCCAAGCCAGTCGCGCTGGTCCGCAGTCTCCACGCCATCACGATCGTGTCGCATTACCCGCGACGGTTCGTCCTCGTCCTTGTCCTCGCCTCCATGAAGCTCTTTTTCTTTTCATCCACGTCATGGACACCCCATGCGTCGTTGATTGGTCGCGCACGACGTTGACCTTGTTGGTTGGTTGTGCACACAACAGACATATCCAGATCGTGCTGCGATTGTACAAGAGCCCGGCCGAGATCCTCATGGGCTTTGACGGTGCGGCCACCTTTTCGCGGCTGGGGAGGATCAATGATCTTCTTGTGCGCTGACTGCAAGCACGGGACTCCGCAGTGGACTGCTGCTGCATCGGCTTCGACGGCGTCAACGTGCTGCTGCACCCGCGGTGCGCGCGGGCCCTCAAGATGCAGTACAACCAGGTCGACGTCGGGCGCCGCTCGCGCTCCTACGAGTACCGCCTGTACAAGTACAGCAAGCGAGGTACGCGGTCCTTTTCTTGCCTGCACTCACTGGCCGCTCGGTCACTCATCGCATGCGGCTCACCGCGGCGGCCGATGACACAGGATTTGCCATCGCAGTGCCGGGCTTCGATCGATCCAAGGTCCACTCATCGTTCTACAAGACGGCGGTCTACAGCTCGGCGGGCGCGCTACGGAGCAAGCGTCAAGGCCTCGCCCGTTTGCTCCTCCTCGAACACGGCTACCACAAGTGCGCACTTTCTGGCAGCGTTCGTCCTTTCACACTGCGGTTGAAGAGAGGGCTTACACAAGTTTTGTTTGTGTTTGTGCGGCGCAGCGCCCATTTCGAACGCAACTACCGCGGGCTGAAGTCGGCCGGCCGCTACGACAGAGAGCAAAAGGCCGTCTTCGAGGAGGAGCACAAGAACCCGAGCGACTACGCTGGCATTCACATTCCCTACGGGCCCAACTGGCACGCACACAATATCCTCGCCCACTGCATGCAGGTCAACCAGCGCGCCAACGGTACTCGCGCGCGCCCTCATCGTGTGATGTTGACCATCGCGGCTGCTGATGGATGCACGCATGGTTGATTGGGGGCGGGGCGCAGACATGTGGTACCGGCTGGAGATCTGTACGCCGCCGCGGTCCGAAGTCACGATATGCGCGTTTGGATACAGCGTGCAAGAGGTCATTTGCGTCCCCATCTGCACGGGCGAGCCCGACGGCACGGTGGTACGCGTTTATGCTGCAACATTCTTGTTACTGCTTTTAATTCTGTTGATGTCGTGAAGGTGGACGCCGACTGGGACGACGAGCCGATCACGCTAGTCACCTATGAGCACTTGAACAAGGAAGACATGTGGGTAGTGGATAACCCCGGCTCGCAGGAGATCCTCTTCGGTGCGCTGCTGCCCCCATGATCACGTGTTTGATAACAGCAGCACTCACGCAAACGGCGTGCAGGGAGCTTCAAGCCGGTGATCATGACGTTCGAGGAGTGGGTCAAGGACGCTTACGCCAACTACGAGGGCGAGAACACGCGAGGCTTCTACTTGCTTTGATCGATTATTTATCAATTAAATAAAAAAACAAAAATAAATAGAAACGGCTCACGGCCCGTTCTGTTCCTCAAGGCGGGGAACTGGCTGGTGTTCTACGACGATCGCCACTTCTTCATGGCCGCAAAAGACGCGCCGAAGCCACGCCACCGTACGCCGCTGGTAGACCAGCACAAAATCGTCGCAGTTGACCAGCAAGAAGCCGGCGATCACAGAGGCCGAGCCGAGCAGGTAGAGCCACGCGAAGCTCTTGCCTTTGATCACGATGTCGGTAAGCATCGCTAGTGGGATCGTCAAGCTGCGACCAACGCCAGGTGGTTAAGAGAATGGCCATTGGAGCTAAATCCGATGGGTGGAAGTTGCGGCGCACCTCAGGCCGATGGTGGCCACGAGCGGGCTGGTGAGGAGCACCGACCACAGCCACAGGTAGTCCGACAGCACGGTGCCGATAAACCCGTTCACCGTCAGAAAGATCCACACTTGGCCCTGCTCATGCATCGGTCGTATGACCCCTCTCAGCCACTAAGCAAAGACCACACCAGAGAGGTCAAGCGTACCGAAGGGAGGGCGAAGGGCTCGATGCCCGTGTAGTGAAGAAGGAATCCGAACGGCCACAGGAGAAGCACGTTGAAGAGCCCGACAAGACCTGAACACCAACGGCATTGCTGTGAGCTGGTAGACCACGAGGTCTAGAGGAGGTGGTGAGGAGAAGGATCGCGAACCAAAGAATCGCCGAGTGTTGAGCTTCGTCTCGTCCTTAATCAACAACTTGAGAAGCACCACGTAGAGCGCGTAGAACGCGGCTCCTGTCCAATCGTTAACCGACCACTTGAGCGGGGCAGCCAAAACGATGAATGACAAAGCAGGAGAGAGCCAGCAGGTCATGTGTACCGATGAGGCACAGGATGTCGCCAGCCAGCGAGTCTTCGTCGCTGCTGTTGGAGTCCGTAAGGGCCACCATGGCCACACCGCCCAAGCTGTTGCCGAGCCATACATGCGTGTCCGTTCGGATCGTC
This sequence comes from Acanthamoeba lenticulata, assembly GCA_002179805.1. NCBI lineage: Eukaryota > Discosea > Longamoebia > Acanthamoebidae > Acanthamoeba > Acanthamoeba lenticulata. Next base: position 14,828 of record NAVB01001217.1, on the reverse strand, counting down.
AGTGCATTGTGCCACCGTCGCACGATTGCAAGTCCCGCCTGCGAGCGCACCTGAGACCCACGGCGATGAGCTTACCGAACGAGAAGGAGTCCACGCCGAGGACGCTACCCAGGAAGAGTGTGCCGAGACCTGCAGGAGTGTCAGTGAGAGACGGGACGAGACAGCGGCGGAAGTTGAAGGGGGAAGGGGGTGCACGATGCGTGACGTACTGGAAGTCGAGGAGAGGATAGTGTTGGAGGAGACGCTGGTGAGCGAGAGGCTCTTGTTGTACGAGTAGTTGGCCGCGAACCACACCGGGCAAAAGATGAGCGACGTCTTGGCGATCTGCCAGACCGTGTACGGTGCATCTCCTTCCCCTCCGTCCTCATTACTCTTCGGCCGGGCGCCGTCCTCTGTGTCCCCATGCGCCACCGCTGCAGCCGAGATCTCGTCTACGCTCAGCTTCCCTGCGGCGTGGGCTCCATTGGGCTCTGACGGGTCACCGTCGTTGAGGATCAGCTCCCGCTGCTCGTCCTTGGCCTCGCGCATGCCGCACGCTCGCCTGAGGCCCGGGGCCACGCATGCGTGCATGTGTGAGAGTTGTTGTTGACCAGAAGAGAGCATAGCACAGGAAAATACCGCCAAGGGAGGTCGCGCAGGAAGTCAAGGAGGTAGGTGGTGAACAGGGAGGTAGAGAAGTAGGTCAAGAAGAACGGATGGTCAAAATCTGCGTTGGTGAAGATGTACTAGGAGGAGAGATCTTATGATTAAATGAATTTAAAGAGATTCGAGTAGTGAAGGGGAAGTTACCTGCATCAAAACTCCCGAAAAAACCCAAATGAAGACCACTCCTAAGAGTATAAGGAGACCAAGTGTCCATCGACCTGCTCGATTCGAGCGCTCCATGAGTGACGAAAGGCGGAATGCAGAAAGCGGGCGAGATTCTAGAAGATCTGCGTCATCGGGGCTAGCCTTCGTGTCGTGCAGCGAGTCTTCAGCTTCGTCCTCATCGTCTTCATCTCGCCGTCTTCGCTCCATCTCTATCATCGGTCCCGCCTCTTCGCGTTCGACATTTCCGTCCATTTTATCGCCGAACAAAACGGAAATGTATTTTTTTATGTACTTTCTCAGCTCAGCATCTCGACCGAAATCTGCTCGACAGCGCCAGAACACAACACAAACTACGCTGGCCACACAAGCCCTCGTCAGCCGAAACCACCAACACAACTACCATGTCTCACCTCAAGTACTCTTCCTACCCGGGCGTGGGTATGCGCAACTGGGCTCAGTATTCGTACTCGCAAGCCGTGCGTGTGGGCAACCGCATCGAGTGTTCCGGGCAAGGTTCACCACTTCTCCCACCACGAGCCTCAAGGGAGGAAGGGGGGGGGGGCCAACTGTCGCTTTTCGTTCTTTCCTCCTTTCGCTCTCCTGACGTTAGCGAATGCAGGCGGATGGGACCCAGAAACGGGGGTCTTCCCCAGCACGGAGAAGGAGCAGATCGAGCAGGCCTTTAAAAACGTGGAGCTGGCTATCAAGGACGCAGGCGGTAAAGGGTGGGAGCAGGTGTACCGCATCAACTCCTACCATGTGCCTCTGGGCGACGAGACGGTGGCCCTCATGGCCGAGCAGATGAAGAAATGGATGCCGTCCCACCAACCCATCTGGACGTGCGTTGGCGTGGCCCAGCTGGCCGAGAAGGAGATGAAAGTGGAGATCGAAGTGGTGGCCGATCTTGCTTGAATAAAGCAAAAGTACTCGCCAGTAAAGGTCTTTGATCGAGCTCAGTTCTTGGGGCGGTGCTTGGGCTTGATGATACCGCAGTGCCGACAGTGCAGCACCTGGCAATCGTACTCCTTTAGCGGCAAGAGCAGCTCCTGGCAGAATCGGCTTGGGCATGACATCTCCAAAATGAACTGCGCGAAGTGGCATGACTAACAAGGTCAGCCAATACCGTTGCCCATTGTTGTTACAAGCAGGCGAAAGGAAAGAAGGTTGGGAGAAACCCGCACCTGATCACTTGCGTCGGTCGTGTCGGTGCAGCGCGGGCACATACAAGTGAATCCAAAGTAGTCCTGAGTCCCAAGTGTTAGCAGCAGCAGCAATTGCGGACGCAACAAATAACATAGAGGCCAAGAGGCGAGTAGTAGAGAGGCAGCTATACCCGCAAAACGCTCCTCCGGTCGGCGGTGGACAGGTGGATGTCGGTGTAGCTGATGCACAACTCTTCACCGACCTCGATGGGTCGAATGGCCCGCACCTCAAGTGTGCCATAATCCTCCTGCCTCAGGTCATGTGAGCTTTTGAGACCAGAGAGGGGAACCACTCAGAGCACGAAATGAAACTGCGGGAGGGACAGACCCCTTGATAGCGCCGAAGGTTGGGGATGCAGGAGTGGTTGAAGTAGCTGACCCACGGGAACACGCCGAAGCCCATTGCCGTGCCCTTCTTGCTCCACTTTCCGAAGCGATTGAACCTGAAACAGCCCGAGTCCCAAGTAAAATTTTAAAGGCGTGGCTCATACGGCGAACTGCAACAAACATGAAGGCACATTACCGGCTCTTGCAGAAGAGTTGTTTGACCAAGTCGTGGGTGAGGCCCTCCTTCAGAGGCTCGTCCACGAGGCGCATGAGAAAGACGGTCATGTCCTCAAACACCTTTTTCTCCACGGTGTTGGGCAGCATCTCGGGATTGCCAACCAGAACGGCAATATCTTGGTCAAAGTCGAGCTCTTCGACTCTGCGCGATCGTACGAGCAGCCATCAGAGAACTCGAACGAGCTTCGCTGCGATGGAGAGGCAGAGCGTACGCCGGGGTGTTGGGGTTCACAACCGACGACTCGGCATGAGCCGCTGGCTGAGCACCGTGTTCTGTCGCCGTTCGCTCATGTCCGGCCACCGCTTGTGCGTTGAGTTCTTCCTGATCGGCTGCAGTGCTTCCGGTGTTCTGAATTTCAGGCTCAACTGAGCTCGTCTCCGCCGTTGTCGGCTGTCCTGCTAAGGCCTCGTCCACCAATGTAGCACAGGTCTCGGTAGAGGGCGCCGGTTCTGTGCGAGGGTCCACGCTAAATGTTCCGCTTGTCAAAGGGGCAGGCTCAAGGTTGGCCGCGACTACCGCAGACGAAGCCCCGACTTGAAGGGGAGTTGCTTGTTCTGGCTGCTCCGCGACGGTCGTTGTAGCAGGAACGGAGCAGGCCTCGGGCACGGTAGTGGTCTCTGCTTGTGAGGGCGCGTCAGACCTCGCTTCCGCTTGACCTTGCAAATGGTGGTTGGCTTGTCCGCCATTACGCTTGACTCTCTCCCAGTAGCGCTTGTTAAGCATGTTGATGATCACGCGCACGTCGTCCAGGTCCAGAGTCCCTCGCCCCTACATCAGACGTCAAGGTTAAAGAGAGCCCCAGTACTGTAAGTACTGAAGGGGACCGCACTCGGGTACGGTTCATCCGCTTGAACGAACTACATTCGTAGGGGAGATGCTGTTCCATTTCCTTGTCCCTACAGGCAAGAGCTAAGTTCGAATGCATCGTAACCCTGGTTGAAGAAGAGGCCTGGTTGTACCACACCTGCACTCCGCAGAGCAGAATGAAACTTCGCCACAGCGATCGCACTGCACGGGCAGGCGTTTGGTGCTGGCGCGATAGCAATGGCTGCAGACCATCCGTTTCAACGAAGTTGTCACCGACCTGAGGGGTTGGCCCGGGTCAGAGGCTGTAACGGACTTCAAGACGCACTAGAGGGAGGCGTTGAAACCTGCAGTAGGGTGGTGACCAGCAAACGACCTCCCCCACAGGAATTGATTGTGCCGCCACAAGAAAACGCCCACGACCCTCTTCTTGCCGCATCTCGAGCAGGGGAAACCATTGAACATGACGCGGCTGATTTGGATGAATAGAACAATCAGAATTCGGTAGCAACTGAATGCGCGGAAAGCACGCAGGTACAGTAAACAAGTTAGTACCTCTGGAAGGTCGGCCATCTCGGAGCACAACTCTGTTCCGTTTGTGCTTCCGGGCCCGTCCCCTTCGGAAAAGATGGAAAGCAAGAAAGAAAAATAGGAATTCTTGTCGTTCCACGTAGCGGCCTGTTCGTTGTGGCGCTACAAGCAGGTTAAAAGGGCGCCTGCTTTGCCTTGGCGGAGTATGACTTGCTCCAGCTACCAGTCAGACAACATGCCCACATACTACTCAACAGTTCTCCACGCCTTCCTAGCTTTGCTAGTCGTGTGGCCTGGCTTACAAGTACATGTACAATACCATGTGTCCCATCTCATTGATACAGTGCCTGAAGAGCAACGCCACAGTCATGTACGTGGTACGTTTCTTCATAGTGCTCTGGAATACACCTCACAGTTAAGCTGCCAGTTCATGGCAAGGTCCTTACCTGGGCGTGGGGTTGGTCAAGGGCGCCCAGTGCCCTAGCAGCACCCTTCCTTTTAACACCTCTGTTCACAGAGTTCCCCTCTGGTCACTCTGGTTTGTCCTCCTTCCTTTGTAAGAGTCTCCTCGTTCTCATTCTGTGGTGATGTCAGCCTTTAGTGCAGTGTCAGCAGAGGTCTTGAAACACTTCTTTGGCAGTGATGTGTTTAATAAGTCTGTTACCTTTGGAGCTGGCCACTCTTGTGTTGAACTGATGATCACTGACCCCAGCGCTGCTGGCTACATTGCTGGAGTAACCGACGTGCCCAATACTGGTTTCAACAAGCCCAGGTACACTGCCAGCCTTTGTGCTGCACGCAGCACTACCTCTGCTGACTGAACTCTGAGCTAGCTATGCCCCAGCAACGAACATCACCCTGACTTGGGCTACCTTCACCGACACTGCTGCTCAAGTACATAGTCTGGTCCACTTCGTTTAGTCCTTCAAATATAGTGAAGAATAAACCAACGGCCAGGCTGTCTCGGGGGTGATGCCAGCGCAGCCAACTCCCTACGCCCGCTTTCGTTCCTCTTGATAAAGCGTCATTCTCTTGGCTCCGGCGCTAAAGTAGCCGCAAATAAACCCAACGATTTTTCGTATGTAAACGGCGTGGATAGTCGTCTAGCAACCTGCCCCGGAGGCCGTGCGCTGTAGACGTGCAGAGCTGAGTGCCTGCTGCTCGTCTTGCTTCTGTTTTTCACAGCCCCACTCTCTTCGGCAAGGCCCAACGCGCTCTACCAGCCCCCTTCAGAGTCGTCTGCCCATATTTACGCGACCGCGTCCAACAATTGGAACCCTTCAAAAGCAGAAAGATCACCTCACAATTGACAGCGAATGGATTCTAGCAGCAACTTGGTGGGTGTGGTGCGAATCCCGCAGAGGGAGGAGCAGTACATCAAGGCCACAGGCATCGATAACCTGCTCTCGAATCTCGTGTCACAGCTGTACCTCCATAAACCTGACGACGCCATCAGCTTCATGATCAACTATCTCCAGCACTCCAAGCTCGAGCGAAGCTCCTTCTCTGGCGCCTCTTCCTCCTTTTCTTCTGGCTCGCCCGCTCCCGTAATTACTCTTCACGCAAATGGCAGCCCGCACCCGTCGACGACCGAGGATGACGGCGCCGTAGAGATGGAGAACGAGAACAACCACAGTGGAGAATATGGGGGTGAGGATATGCAGGTCACTTCGCCTGACGGGGGCCCTGTGGACATCGATCCGACCTTCAGCAACCGATCTCTGCAGCGCCGCCGAATGGCCATCTCTTCCGAGCCGGTTGATCTCAGTGGCTTCGACTCAGATCTTCCCGGCCACGGGGTGACCAACACACCGAAGAGCCCTGAAACGCTGCAGGCCCTCGAGGAAGCGCTGCGCACCAACGTCCTCTTTGCTCATCTTGAGGAAGACGAGCGTAGGCAAGTGTTCGACGCCATGGTGGAGGTAAAATTCAAGGGCAACGACATCATCATTCAACAGGGCGACGAGGGTGACAACTTCTACGTCGTTGAGTCAGGCGAATGCGAAATTTGGATCGCCAAGGAGGGTCAACCCCCTCAACGGGTTAGCGTCGTCCGTGAGGGTGGCAGCTTCGGTGAGCTGGCTCTCATCTACGGCACTCAAAGAGCTGCTACGGTCAAGGTGCTTTACTCTTCTTTACTTTGAGAAAGTTTTAGTTTTTTTTTTCCACCCTTTTACTTATGTTGCTTCTTTTCGGGCAGGCTGCCACGGACGTGACGCTGTGGGCCATTGACCGTGTCACCTACCGAAAGATCTTGATGGGGGCGACTATCAAGAAGCGAAAGATGTATGAGGGCTTCCTCGAGAAAGTGCCCATTCTTGGTATGGCCTCTTGTTAGCTTTGGTTCGCCTGATGTAAGTCCTTCTCACCCCTCACCGTTCCCTCCCCTTCCGCAGCGCCGCTCAACCACTGGGAAAGGCTTACCGTTGCCGACGCCCTGGAGCCGGAGGTCTACCACGACGGCGAGGTCATCATTCGCCAGGGAGACAGGGGCGACTCCTTCTTCATCATCGTCGAGGTGCGCACGCGTCTGCCCGTTCAGATCTATATGTGAGTTGAAGAGAAACCAACGCTTATTCTTTTTTTCATTTTCATGGCGCGGTGCTCAGGGCGAGACCAGGGTCTCGCAGGTGAACGAGCAGGGCGAGGTGGAGGTGGCCCGTCTTTACCCGTCCTCATACTTTGGTGAGATCGCTCTGCTCACCGACAGGCCCCGAGCTGCGACTGTCACCGCCATCGGCAACGTCAAGGTACTGCTGCACCTCCTCTCCCGCACAACATGATGAAGTCTCAGGTCTTTGTCTGACCTGCTGCGTATGTCAAAGGTGGTGAAGATGGATCGGGAGCGCTTCAACCGGGTCATGGGCCCGTGCGAAGAGATCTTGAGGCGCAACATGGAGATCTACAACCAGTACATCTCTACCAAGATCTAAGGCAGACCTGTGCCCTCTTGGGCTCGAGACGACCTCGAGAAAACCAAACGAAGGCGAACAAATGCAACGACAGGCCCTGCCGAGTTTTGTAAGAGTGTGTGGTCTGGTGTGTACAGAGTGGTGTGTGCTGCAGCACAAGGACCTTCCGTGCAAAAATTACTAAATAAATAGCTGGTAAAGGAGAATTATTATTTAACAAGGCGAGCAGTATCAACAGACAAGCAAATTTATTCATTGGTTGTGAGTGTGCTTCTGGGGCCAAGGGAGAAATAAATCTTCTTCGTCATGTTGAATTGAAAGAATCTTTGGTTTATGTACATTGTAGTTTCTACCCATGAACGGCCACACGACTCCGGTCAAGGGTGTAGTCGATGAGTCTTGGCGCAAGGTTGTCCTCCTCGCTGTCGCTGTCGCTTGAGTGGCCGTCACTGCTGCTGCTCTCGTCATCGCTGGATTCGTTGTCGCCAGCGAGGAACAGTCTCCGCCAGCGGCTTTCCCGGCTCTCTGTCGAAGCGTTGTTCGTCTCCATGGCAGCGGAGGCTGCCACGCCTGCGCCGCCGTGGCTTGGCCGCACTTCGGCACGAAGCTGCGCAAGCAGGACGTCAAGGGCCTGCACGATCCCGGCAAAGTTGGGCCGGTCCTCGGGCCGGGTCGCCATGCACTGCGCCATCAACTCGGCCAGGCCGCGCGGGCAGTCCTCTGGGATCGCGAGCTTGCTCCCTCCGGCGATCTGCACACCCGCTCAATGAGCATGACAACGTCTCTCAAGAAGGTCTGGGGCGGAGCCGCCGATGAGGGGGCAGTACCCGAAGGGCGGCTTGGAGAGGAGGCAAATCGGTCCAAGGCTCCTGCCGGGTCCACATCTCCCACAGGAAGACGCCGAATGAGTAGCTGTCGCTCTTCTCGCTGTAGGTGCCCGCGTGGATGGACTCGGGGCTCATCCACTTGACCGCGCCGACGTTGCTGTTGGTGTAGTGCCGCAGGGAGGCGCTCACGCCGGCCACCATACGCGACAGGCCAAGGTCTCCGATCTTGCCGGTGTAGTTCTCACCCACCAGCACGTTGCGCGCCGCCACGTCCCGGTGGATCACCTGATCGAGCCCATAGCCCAGCGTATGAGGAACCGTCTCCGCCACGACGCATGCTGGCGGGCGAGCAAGGCCAAGCGTACGTTCTCTGAGTGGAGGTGGAGAATGCCGCAGGCGGCGTCGCGCGCGATCTTGACCAAAACCTCGCGCGGCAGCTCGACTCGCTGTGTACGGATCAGCGTGTGAGGAAAATTGAAGAGTAAAGGGAAGAAAGAGGGAAGAGGAGGACACCTTTTTGACGAGGAGATCGTAGACGCTCCCGTTGGGGACCCACTCCGTGACGAGGCACAGCCGAGAGCCCACCGTGACGGCGCCAAAGAAGCAAGCTGTCGACAGATTCCCCCTCCCCACGTGAGTGCGAGACATAGGGGAACCAATCCCAAGAGCGCTTGCCGTACTGCAATTGGGGTGGTGGCCCAGAGCCTGCATCAGGGCGGCCTCTCGCCTGAACTCCTTGATCAGCAGCGCTTGCTGCACCGGGTCTGTGCCTCCCGTAGAGGTAAATAATTTAATGAATTAAGAAAGAACTAAAGAAAGAAGAGTACCATCAGAGGCCATGAGCTTGAGCTCCTTGATCGCGCAGTCGACGCCGCGCCACTTGCCCTTGTAGACGCGTCCAAACATGCCGCTGGATATGATGCCCCGCTCCTCGTCCCACTCGAGCTCGTCGAGGGCCAGCTCCCGGTGCTTGCGCACGAGCGCGTCCAGCCGGTCCACCTCGCTGTCCCGTCGGTCCGTCAGCAGCGGCTCCTCGCACGAGTGGACGTCCACAAGCTGCGTCACCTTCGGCCTGTCCGGCTTTGTCGCGGTGTCGCTCTTGCGCAGCTCCCGGCAGCTGGCGGCGCGCTCGCCGTGAAGCGACGGCGTGAGCTTGAGCTTGGAGTCCGACGGCAGCTTGCGCCGCAGGCCGCTATTGCTACTGCTGCTGCTACTGCCGCTCCTCGGAGAGGCGATCACCTCCACTTCGCCGCTCTCCTTGCCCGTGCTCTGCGACTTGTGCTTGGCGCGGCGCTTGGTGAGCTTCCTCCGCAGTCGATGGAGCTGGCCGCCAAAGTCGTCCCCCTCACTCTTGACCTTGGCCAGCCCCTCACCGGCCACGGGCCCATGCTGCTGGTGCCCCATGGACTCCACCTCGCTCGCCGAGCGCGAGACGCGGTCGAACGCGCTCTGGCTCCGCTTCCGCACGAGCCGCCCCAGCGCGGGCCTGGTCGGCGCCGGGTCGCCGAGTGCTCGGTCATCCTGCTCGCGCGCGACGCTAGTGCCGCTGTCCACGCCGGCCGCGAGCAGGTTCTGGCGGTGGAATTCGGTGCTCCGGGTGTGCTTGACCTTCATCGAGTCCTGCAGGTCCGTCCACGAGAGCCGCCGTGCGGCGTGCGCTGTGGCAAGCGGGGTCGAGGCCGGCGACAGCGGCGCCGCTACGGCGGGCTGGTGCTCGGCCTCGTCCTTCTCCTCCTCCTTCTCCTCTTGGTGGACTCCCGCGGGCACGGGCTTGTTCGATGCCTCGCTGGCAGCAGCCGCGGGAAGCACGATATGGTCTCGCGACAGGCTCGGCCCGCGAGCCGTGAAGGCGTTGATCAAGCGGCGCGCGTGGTACTTGGTCAAGCGGAAGTCGGCCACCAGTTCCTGCGCGCACACGAGCACAGCTGGTCAGAGACTGCACGACGCACGGACGGCGCGGCCCATGGGGCGCGCACCTCTTCGGTCATGGTGCCGATGTCGGTGATGAGGATCTCCTCCGCCAGGAAGTGGGGCCAGTACTTGGCCAGCTGCAGCTCGCGCAGGAGGCAGTAGAGTCGCGCGTCGCCCGACCCGACGACCTCCCTTCGCTCCTGCTCGCTGAGCTCGAACGAAACGGCCGGCAGCGGCGCTGGCATTGGCGCTGGCATCGGGGCCGACGGGGAAGATGGTGGGGAACCGCGAGGCACGGGTAAGGTAGAGGCCGCCGGCCGAGGCGAGCGCACGGCGGCGAGGCTGGAGGACAAGGAGTTGAAGAATGAGGGCACCCGTCCGAGCGAGAGTCGCCGACGGTGTTTCGGCGGACCCTCGCCTCCGGCGGGAGCGCTGCTGGCCTCCTCGTCCTCGGGTGCAGCGCGAATGATGGCCGCATCGGCGGAAGACGATACGGAATCGGACGAGGAGATCAGTAGGGCGCTCAGGCGGTTGAGAGGCTTCTCCTTCCTGACTTTCTCTTTCTCCTTTTCCTTCTCCTTCGCATCTTTCTCTGCTCGACGCCGCTCCAGGCGGTCGTTCCAGCTGTGCGGCCTTCTGGCGGCTGGTGGCGTGGATGGCGGGTTGAGGTGGCGACGTGGCGGCAACTGCGAGAGCTCTTCGTCGTCGCTCTGCGAGAACTCTCTCAGCTCCGGTTGAGCCGAGTTACGTTGCTTGCGGCGGATCGACACAGGCGAGCCAACTCTCACTGCACCTTGTGACTTTGCCTGCAAAACAACAACGATCAAAACTACTTGATGATAACAAAAGATTAGGCTCCAAGTGGACTCACCAGCTTGTCGTTTTGTGGCCGAGCTTCAATTGTCCGCCTGAGGGGCGTTGGGCTGCGCAGCTCCCCGGCGTCAAACGTTCGACAGCGGCCCGACCTTGAGCTATAACTGGCTGGGATAAGCTTCGCAGGTTCGCGAGGGGTTGACGTGTGGTCCTTGTGTTCTCCTGTCGGACGTCTGGAGGGCCGTACAATCTCGTCTTTGCAGCATTTGGACGCGCGCGAGTCAGTAGGGGCACCCTCCGTTTCGCCCTCCTGGCGAGGCAGCGCGAAACAAGTGGCCAAACTGCCTCGCCTGGCCTCTATTGTGGCCTCGACTTCGTCTCGGTCCCACGCTTTGTATCGATCCATGCACACACGTTGCTGTGTTGTTGGCCAGACTGGCTGGGCAGGGCACACAGGCGTTTGCCAAGGCTGCAACACCAAGCCTGCTGCGTCACCCACCTTCTCGCGTATGTTTCGTGTGAAGTCAGGGTACCCAGGCGTGCACCAGCTGGTGCAATAGGCAGGGTGCGAGGAGTCACCCGTGATTGTGAACGCCGCTGTTTTCTCGCGTGCGCCGGGAAAGCAGGTAACCACGATTGACCACAAAGACAAAGCTGACGCCGGGCGTTGGGAAGACGTCTTCGTTTTTCTTCGCCGCTTTCGTTATCTTGTCGCTCGTTTTCAGCTTTAAAAATGAGCAATACGGAGAGAAAAACTAAAAAGAAAAGGAAACACAACAAAAACGATACGGATGTTGTTGGTCGGGTTGTGTGTGCAGTTTATCGCTTCCAATCTTCGAACGTTCAGCCATGAGGCTCTCCAGGCACTGCCTTTCGAGCTGAGATCGGCGGTGCTGAGTCACCTCACGCAGCGGATGAAGCTGGAGGAGGCCGACTTCTCGGCCCTTATGGGCGAGGAAGGAAAGACGCCCGTGATCCAAGTGCTTGACCTGTCTTCTTCACCTTATGAGGAAACTGGTGGTCCCTCTGCTAGTCTCCTGCGGCATATAGGCACTTGCGCTCCGCAATTACGCGAACTGGTACGCCGTCCACTGCGTGCGCGTTGGCGTACTGAGGACTGACCACAATACCTGTACCAGCGGTTGAAGAACTGCCGCGTTCTCAACGACAGCCTTGTGAAAGTGATGCTGGACGCGCTGCCGCACCTCGAGGCGCTGTACCTCTCAGGAGCGATGAACATCACAGACAAGGCAATCCTCGATATCAAAGACAGGTACAGCCTCAGGAGGTCAGAAACACCACCCTGTGGCTCACCACTGGTCTTGCACAGGATGGGGAGCCGGCTGCGGCACCTGGAGCTCAACACTCCCAACAAGCTCACCTCGCCCGCGCTCAACCAGCTCCTCATCTCAGTCCCTAACCTCCGCAGTCTATCCATCAACTCCTCCGCAGCATTGAGGAACAGCCTCGTGCGTGGCAACCTCACCACAGCACAGCCAAGCGCTCCATGATGCTGATGTGATGTGCGAACGGTCAAGGTAGGGGTCGTGGCCGATGACTGCAAGGAACTCGTGAGCCTTGAGATCATCAATAGCCCGAACCTAAGCGACGACGTCATTGAGTACATCGCGCACGGCACTGGTACGTCAGCAACATGTGCAATGAGCGAGGCCTCGCTCCGAGACTGACTCTACCCCCGCCTGGCGGACTCGATCATGCCTGACAAGATGGGCAAGGCGGGCTGCACAAGCTCAAATCGCTCACGCTGGGCTGCCCTCGCCTGACTGGAGCGCACCTCGACAAGCTGGTGGCTTCGTGCAGCCAGCTTGAGCGGATGGCCTTCCTCAGTCCCTCCTTTAGGGAGCCTGGTGCAGTGCTGGAGATAGCCAAACTGGCTTCCTTGCGCCGGTTCGAAATCAGCTCGTCGTGGTGCCTGATCACCCGCGAGATTCTGGAGGCGCTTCTGCGTGGTGCGCTTCTGCCAACGGCCTCTTTGTTTGACGCTTGACTCAACCGCCTTATCTTGTGGCGGGCAGGATGTGGGCAACTCGAGAGCCTTTCCCTGTGCGTCAATTCTCGATCGGAAGGCGTTTTCCAGACGTTCGGTGATGTGCCCAACGGCCTGCAGGAGCTCAGTATCTTGGCCTGCACGGAACCGGGCGCCTTCCCAGGAGCCACCATCAGCTTCACGCAAGCGCGGCAGATCATTGCGGGTACGCTTTCTCTTTTGGTGCCCCCGCTTACGAGGGAGCTGTGCATGACTTGGGTATCTGCTTGCAGGATGTCCGCACTTGGAGAAGCTCAGGCTTCATGAGGTGGAAATCGAAGCACTGCCGCTGGCCCTCCGCGGCCTCTCCAAGTTGCGCAAATTGATTCTCTATTTTGTGGGTGAAGAGAGCGAGGATGAAGTACTGTCCTCCTGCTCCCTGAGCTCCCCGCCGGAAAGGAGATCTCCTCGACTAAAGCTTGCCTTTGCTCCTCGCCAGAACGTCGAGCAAATGACTGAAGCCGAAAAGGCTGTCCATGCAGCCAGGACGAGCATCCGCGAGGAGCACGCCAGGGGCACGCTCTCCATCGCCAGCACTTCACTGCGCAAGCTCTACCTGACGAACTTGCCTGTGTACGTGATCTTCGCCCCGAGCACGCCGCATGTTCCGTTAATCCTTTGCTCCATAGGAAGGAAGCGCTGACGGCCGAAGCTATGGCTAACATCGCCAAGAGGTCACCCAAGCTCCAGGTGTTGAAGCTCTCGGAGGGCCGACTTGGTGCGCGGACACGAGCTGTGTGTTCTCCGGCGGAGTTGTTCTTGAGACTGATTCCCACACACACACACACGCTGTGCAGACACCGATCCCGTGTTGCAGGCCGTGGCTGCGTCGCACCCCTCGCTGCGCAAAGTCCAGCTGTACAACTGCGACCACTGCACCGATGATGGCGTCATAGCTCTCGCGAAAGCGTGCGGCCAAAAAACCGCGGGTAGGTCCTTTCTCCTGTGCCCCGCACCCCGGGTGACCTCTTACGTGGTTACTCGCGAACCGGGGCGAGCCGAATAACGGAACGCGAACTAACGCCACGTGCGTTAGGGCTTGACTTGCGCATGCTGCCCGGCCTGTCGGACGCCAGCCTGGAGGCCATCTTCCACAACTGCGGCCAGCTGCGTTCGCTCTTCATCTCGCAGAGCTCGCAATTCACCGCACCCACCATTGCGCGCCTCAGGAAGGAGCACCCGCATGTCAACATCTACCACTTCTAGCCCCGCAACCCGGCCAGTTTAACAACCCGGGGGTGGCGGCAAAAAGCTCTTAGGGTAAAATGAGCTCCCCTTGCACGGAGCAACATGAAACCCCGGTTCGTCCTTTTCGCGCGTGGTAGCTGTCTCCCCGTCGCCTTTGGCCCACCACTCCCTGCTACTCCGAACAGCTCCGGACCACAAAAAACGCTGTTTGTGCTTGCGGGCTGCTATCGGTTGTCTTCTTTTCACCGCCACCAACACACTTGTCTGCGCGAACCGCTCCGTTGCCCGTCCCGACCATGCTGCCCACTGTTGCCCGCGGCGCCATCCTTCTTGCTGCGATCTTTGGCCTCTGTATGCTGAGCGTCATTGTGCCGACTCACGCGCAAGACGGTCTTCTTGTGAACACCACGTCTGGCCCCGTGCTGGGCTTCTACCAGACGGAAGAGGGCAATCTCACTCGAGCCTTCCTCGGCATTCCTTTCGCCGCTCCGCCTGCCCGGTTTGAGGTAGCGAAAGCGCCAGAGCCCTGGACCGAGCCCTTCAACGCCAGCACCTTCCCGACTTACTGCATACAGCCGGGCCTTACGGGCGGCAGCGAGGACTGCCTTCAGCTCAACGTGTTCACCCCGAGCGACGCCAAGGCGGGCGATGACCTGCCTGTCATGGTCTTTATTCACGGTGGCCGCTACTGGACAGGCGAGTCGGACCAGTATGCCGGCCAGTACCTCTCGGGCAACGGACGTGTCGTCTTGGTCACCATCCAGGTTCGTCTTTTTCACCTCCACGAGTGCCGGGCTTTCGGGGATACCGGACCTCCGTAACATTAATTACATTTAATTCCGAAGAATGCGAACTATAGCCCGGAACTTCGCTTACCCCCTTTTTTGTATCTCTCTCTCTCTCTATCTCTGTGCAGTACCGCCTGAATGTTTTCGGCTTCTTCACTCTGCCCGAACTTCAGGCCAACAACAGCCTCAGCCTCGGCATGCAGGATCAGCGCCTGGCCCTGCACTGGGTGAGGAACAATATTGCGGCGTTCGGTGGCAACCCCAAGAACGTCACCATCTTCGGAGAGAGTGCCGGCGCCGGATCGGTCCTCCTGCACCTCATGTTCAACGTGCCGGGCGAGACCATCGCCACGGAGGAGCTCTTCCAGCGGGTCATCCTCGAGAGCACGTGGCAGTGGATCCTGCCCACTGTGAGCCAGGGCCAGACCGC
>NAVB01001215.1:0-59738 GCA_002179805.1 Acanthamoeba lenticulata | reverse complement strand
CGAAGCCGTTCTCTCGGAGCTAAAACGCTGCGTTTTTTCTTTTTTCTTTTTCTTTAAACCTGAGCAGGCGTGCTCTGTAGCGGTACTGCCTCGGGTTGGACGAGTGTCGGGACGTTGAGTGGCGATACCGGTACACGCCTTTTTTCTCACTTTTGACACGCGGCCGCTCCGGTCACTCAACCCAAGTGTTGCTTGGATGATCAGGCTCATGCGCCCCGAGCGGCCAGTCCCCGTCTCCCGCTGCGTCCTCCAATTCGCCCTCCATTACACCTTACGTCAGCGTCAGCGCCACGCCTTCAGTCTCTCCTTCCCCGAGCATGTCTATCACCCCATCGCCAAGCGTATCTCCCTCCGCTAGCCCTTCACGCACTCCATCGCCCAGTCCCTCGTCCAGTCCCTCAAGCACTCCATCGCCAAGCGTGTCTCCCTCCTCGAGCCCCACGCGCAGCCCCTCGTCCACTCCATCCGCCACCACTTCGCCGACGCCCTCTCCCAGCTCGTCGCCTGTCTTCCTCATCTCCAACACCACCACCGTGGAGTCCGTTCCCGTCCTCCAGTTCAACCTGACCGCCCCCGACATCGTCCTCCTTCCCAAGGGTACTGCTGCGCACCAGCGCTTCCTCCCCCTTGGAGATGATCATCAACTCCACCATGATCTGATCTGATCTGATCTGCCTGCACGATGACAGACAGCGAAGGCACTGTGCAGTCCAAGGCTGCCGTTGGGGTCAGTCTGGGACAGATCAAGGAAGTCAACGACGACAACTCGACTGTGCGGATCGGCTCGGCCGTGTCGGGCTCATGGAAGCAAGTGGCCGACCTCGAGCTCGGAGCGAGCAGCTCCTACCTCTTCTCGTCCTCGCTCACTATGACCGACGCCGAGGGCAACGCGTTGGATTTGCCCGCCGGCACCAACGACAGCCGCGTGGAGCTGCAGTTCTACCTCTTCGACTCGGCCACCAACGTCTCGCTGGGCGACCTGTCCTTTGACGTGCTGCCCTCCTACGCCAAGTTCTCCATTCGCCTCTTCTCGTGGCCCTGGGCGGCCCTGGCCGACCGAATCGAGATGCGGATGAAGATCAATCCGACCTTTGACGACGTGCAACGGAAGGCCAACACGCCCAAGCCCGGCATAACGACATTCGTGCTGTCAGGCCAGCACACGGCCGAACAGAACACCCAGACCGAGCTGCGGCTGGTGGACAGCATCACCCTCGATGGCCAGTCGCTTTCGCACGGTGTGACGTTCGACCTCGATGCCAAGACGTCTGAGCTGGTGCTTCGGTTCGATTACTTCAACTCGTCTCTTGCCTATGATCCAGGTACCACCGACGTCGAAGGTGTCAATTCTGAGGAGGCGCATGATGCTAACACCGTAGCTCTTTTTCCATCCTATGCAGACCTGGGCGTACTGTTTGGTTCGCTGCCCGTGAAGGACGGAGACAGCGGAGGCGGCGGGGACAACATGGGCCTCATCATTGCCGTCGCCGTGGCTGTGCCCGTGGCGATCTTGGTCGTGGTGGTCGTGGCCGTCGCTGGCGTGCTCATCGCCCGGCGCACTGTGCGCCAACGCAGGCGTACCCTCACCCGATCGATGCAGATGCACCAACTCTGAGCGCAACAGTCTAATCCCAAACAACATGTAGATTAAAACAAACAAGCTTTTTAAAAATTTATTTTTCCTTTCCTCAGAGTGATCGTCGAAGGTTTTCTTTTCTTCTTTTCTTCTGAGCTGTACTATCGCGAAATTTCTTGCCGGCAACATACACATTTTTGTTGTCATTTTCGACAACGCATCAAGACACGTCGTACGACGATGAGCCACTGGGAGTGCCCGTTGTGTCTGGAGACGTTCAAAGAAGCCGTAGAAACGTCATGGTACGCCTTTCCTCAACTCCATAGCTTTATTCCTATCGAGTTGAGCTCTCTGATTGACCTTGCTACTTACTTGCCTGCTGGCATGAATAAATCTCCAGCGGACACGCTTTTTGTGGTTCGGGCCCTTCTTTTTCCCTTTGCTGTTTATGCTGTTGCTAGATTTCTTACAACGTCCTCTCCCTCGCTACGCACATGACCCCCCCCCCCCTTTGCCCCCTTCTCTCCGCCAGCCGGGTGCATCCTGCGGGTGTGGGAGAGCGACGGGGGCGCTCGGCCCATCCGCTGCCCCATCGACCGGCGTAACGTGTTCATGCTCATTCCGAGCTACGCCATCGTACGTACCCTTTCTCTCTTCCAGGCCCCAGCAGGCGCAGAGCTCTGCTGGCCATCTGGGCTCATGCCAGCTGGTGCATGGTGCGCATGTTGTTGGGTTGTGACAGCGAGCAGGAGTGGAGGCCTACCTGCGGGAGAGCGGCCAGCCGGGCGGGTCCGAGAATGGCCAGCACGACGCCAAGCTCGAGGAGTACAACGAGCGATTCCTTAACGCCGACCGACCGGTGATGCAGCGAGTTCAGGAGGACTGGGTGCTCTTCAAGTGCGTGATGAACGGCAACCTGACCCTCCGCAAGGTGCTCACCATCGCCACCATCGCCCTCGGGTTCGTCTACCTGCTCGTCCCCTTCGACCTCATCCCCGAGTCTGCCGGTACGTTGTCGTTATATCACAGCTCTCACGTGGCCAAAACGCCAAGAAAACATAGACTCATCAGCTCTCGCTTGTGCGTACACCAGGGCTGGTGGGCCTCTTTGACGATCTCGTCGTGTGGCTGGCTATCATCTGGTTCATCGTGGCCTTGCTCGAGAGTACAGTTGCCCTCTCTCTCTCTCTCTCTTCCCCACGGGTGGTGTGCACGGATCCTGACTCGTCTCGTCGTTGGCCCGACGAATGACAGACTATCGGCAGAATCTGGCCCATATGTAGGGTCCCGTTCCTGGCGTTGAAGACGACGACGCCAACGATCACCATCGCGGGATGGGCGATGCCTGTGTGCCTGTGGCGACGCCAATGTAGAGAGAGAGAGAGAGAGAAGAGAAGAGAAGGGCTGGGAAGGGGCGGTCATAGGGACTCGATGGTGATCGTTGAAAGGGCAAACAGAGAGTGACATGGAGGGACAGACACGTGTCTTTAGCCGGCAATGTTGTGATTCACTCCCCCTCCAACGTTTTCAAGGAGCCAACGACAAGACGATGTTGGGGTAGTGCAGCTACGCCAGGACGCGTCTTAAGCAATCACGTGGGAGTTGACCAAGAGGTAGAACGTTATGTTGTGAAGACAATGTGGTACTGGAGGCAAAGACGAGTATTATATATTATCAGTATGTGCGTTGATCACTCAATGACCCACGTGGTGACTTCGGAGAAGAAGAAGTAGGAAGTCGACCATGCGGGCAGCTGGCGCTCAAGAGCAATCAGCTCTGGCGTCTTGCGGAGGTGCGTGGCGGCGATGTCGAGCCTCACGGGATCCCGCCCACGCAGGCGGAGTAGCACGACCCACTCGCGGGTGCCATAGGCGCCAATGTGGCGGATGAAGTAGTCTCCTCGCGCACTTGGCGGCGTGCTAAAGTGAGGCAGCTTGCCCGCCTCCCAGTCTTGCTTCGCCGAGAAGGCCCATTCCAGCAGCGGACCTGTTTTGCAGCCGCATTGGCGTCAGCTCCCTTTTTCCATTCTTTCATACATTCTTTCACGAGGGGGAAGAACGCACTGTCGGTGGCATCGAGGCGCAGAGTGGAGATCTCGAAGCCCGTGTAGTCGAATTCGAGCACAAGAGTCCGCATGTCCATCGATGCTTGGTACTGCACACCAAGCAAGTAAACCTTAGCACTGTGGGGCGCTTGGTGATGGGCTGTCAGAGAGATGACAAAAGATGTACCTCGTCGCGGACGACCCGCAGTGTCGGGTGCTCCATGTGGCCCGACGAAAAGAGGTCGCGCCCGTCCGGCTTGAGGGCGGGCAGCTGAACCGCGCTCATAAAGGGCTGGAACGGATACACCGGGAGGAAGTTGTAGAGCACGTCCTCGGCCGGCTTGTGAGCTTGCGGCGGGCCGCCGGCAAAGACCATGTCGGCCGAGATGTAGTCGAAGGAGCCCAGCAAGACGAAGTTGTCCTCCGCGTCGGGCTTGCCGCTGCGCGACTCGTCGTTGATCTGCCGGATTAGCGCGGCCACAGCCTCGGCCCGGCTGCCGGTGTCGGCATCATCGGCGCCAAGGGCGGCCGTCCGCGGAACCACCTGGACCGGCCGGTGGTAGGTGTGCTGCGCGATGAGCCTCTTGGGCGTGGCGGGCCCATAGGGGAAGGACAGGAGCGCGACGATGAACAGCACGAGGAAGACGATGCCCAGCACGCGAACCAAGGAGCGCAGGTTGCCCGCTTGGACGAGCGCCGGGAGGGCCGGGACGAGCACGCACACGGCCATCAGGCACGTGAGGGCCGCGATGACCAGGTCAGGCGGTACAGCCACACCAGCCCTGAAACCGCACGCGCGCAGACACGCGATTAGAGAGATGGTCTCACGCGCCACGGGCGAGAGAGGGAGGGAATAGTAGACGCACCGGCCGAGGAGGGGCAGGATCATGTCGATGCCCACCTGGTACGGCGGGAGCGTGAGCAGGGTCGTGGGCACGATGAGCAGCCCGTAGTAGAGCGCCTGCGCGGGGGACTCGGTCCAGTGCGGGACGCTGTCGCCGACGACAAACCCGCCGTGAGTCGACACGAGCGAGGCGAGAGGCGAGAGGTCAAGAGAGCGGACGTACTCGGCGTGCACGCGGTGCGCGCGCGGGCCGGAGCCGATGAAGTAGTCTTGCGAGGCGTCTCGGAGGCGCGGGTGGAGGACTTTCGCGTAGAGCACGCGCCAGGCGCGGGCCACGACGAAGCACAGGGCGAGAGACACGAAGAACCACGACGTGTGCAGCCCGACGGCCGTAAGCGCCAGGCCGATGCCGGCGAAGAAGAGCATTCCAGCGTGCATAACCAGCTTCTCGGCCTCTTCTCGGTCGAGGGCTTCATTATCGTACTCGAGCAAGTGGTGGCCACCGCGGAGCGAGGCAAAGACGCGTCTCTGTACGATGACCACATCACCGTCGCCATCACCAGCGTGAGACTGAGCGGCTGTGGTCATGGGTCAAGCAAACAACGGAACGGGAGCGAGGCGCACCAAGACGAGGAGGAAGCCCAGGACAAAGGCGGTCGAGTGGAGGGCAGTGCCCAGCCACGGGCGGGAGAAGTAGGACAAGGGCCGGTTCAACGCGTTGCCCGCCACGAGAGCTGCAGTCACGAAAAAGGGAGGCAGAGGGACAGACGGAAGATGGCATCAGGAGCAAGTCCACGCGGAGCGGTTCGAAGGGAGGCCGTACCTGTGATGATAGAGAGCAGGACGCCGGCCGCGGTGGCCTGCAGGAGGCCCAGGCAAACGGTTCGCAGCTTGGCGCGGTCCCGCACGGAGCGGAGGGCGACGGCCACGCACAGTCCGACCACGAGGACGTTGCCCACGAATCCGAACAGCGACGAGTAGGCCACGGCCCAGCCTGATGAGGACAATCACCCGACAGGTCAGGTGAACCGGGCCAATGGGGGCACGACGCGTGGGCGATGGGGCTCCGCACCAAAGAGGCTGAAGTAGAAGGCGCGGGTGAAGCTGCGCGGCTTGCCCAAGAAGTCGTCAGAGGCCTGCTTGTCGGTCAGATGGCGGGCCATGGCAAGCGTGTTGCCGCCCATGTGCTGGATGCTGCCCGGCGTGACCATATCGAGGTCGTCCAGGGGAGTGTGGTACACATATCTTTGGGGACAGTGGCGTGAGCTTTGTCAAGGCTGAGGCCACTGTGGGGAGGTCGAAGCAGTACCCGTTGCGGTAAAAGGCCATGTCGATGCCGGGGATCTCGCCAAAGTCCCGGAAGATGCGATAGTCTGTGTCGGCCGGGATCACTCCGGACTGGAAGATCTCTGCCGCCTGTCGCCCGCCGGTTAGTGAGTTCACTTTGGGCCCACAACGAACAGCCACAAGAAGAAGATCAAGAAGGGGCCGTACGGTGACCATGGTGTGCGGGTAGGGCACAACGCTCGCGTAGGCGTAGGCCAGCTCGGCCGAGCCGATCTGGAAGGCCAGCGCAGGGCCGCCGGCGCCGGCGGCCTCCAGGTTGATCACCGCCTTGACGCGCTTGGCCAGCGGGTGCTGCGTCACGAAGGCGTGGGAGGCCGGGAGGAGCGGTTCCTCGGCTCCGTTGAAGAGGAAGAGCACGTCGTAATCGCGCGGCGGCTCATAGACGAGGTTCCGCACCATCTCCAGGCAGGCCACCTGCGCATACATCAGGCCTCTCAGTACACCATCGCGTCACTCGTTTGGAACGATGCGAAGCTGGCGTACCGTCGCGACGCCGTCGTCGGAAGCGCCCGTGGCCCCGACGCCCGAGTCAAAGTGAGAGTTGATCAGGAGAAGTGGAGAATCGGCAGCTGTATTGTAGGCCCACATGGCATGTCTCGTGAGCAACGGAGTGCTTCGGGGAAGTAGTAGAAGGAGGCGCGAAAGAGTGGTGCGTACAAGGAGGGGTATTGAGGGCGGGTACGCGGACGAGGATGTTGGTGATGTTGGAGTAGCTGTTGGTGATGTAGGCATCCACGAAATAGAGCGTGTATGCGCTGGAGCCGCTCTGCAGCTCAATGTCCAACAGTCTGCCGCCTCTCGTGTGGGCCTGGTTTACACAAGTTGTTTAGCCTCCCATACAATGGACCCACAAGCACAGGAGCACCAGGATACCTTGGCCTCTTCTTGAATGGCGTTGAGCTTCTCGAGGAGCCATTGCACTGTCAGCACGTCGTTGTTCTTGGTGCCCGCTTGGCCTGCACCACACGAAAGAGCTTAGCTACATGTGTCCGCTGGAGAGTTGGAGAAGACAGACATACGCCAGCCAATCTGTGTGATGAGCTGCTTGAGGTAGACCCACGCCCGGCCTTCGGAGAATGTCTCTGGCGGAGCGTCGACCGGAACAGGCGACGGCACTTGCGCTCCATAGGTGTTGGCTATCCAGCACATGGCAGCGTAGGCAAAGATGAGAACCATGTACATGGCAACCGCCTTGCGGGTAGTCGTTGAGCCCTGCGACTTTTTGTCCTTCTTCCGGTAGGAGTTCTGCTCCTGTTCGAGTTCGTCGTGCAGGTGTCGACTGGGTGCAAGGGCATGTCGCCTCTGGTGCAGTTCCATTTCGTGTGCCTGTTTACAATCGCTTGTCTTCTTCTTCTTCTTCTTCGTGGGCGGGTGTCGAGGTTGCAGGAGAGGAGTAGAAGAGTGACAACGCCGGGCTGCAAGAGCCGCAAGTATGCTGCGGCGAGCGAAGCCAGCGAAATTCGGACAAAACGCCGTATAGGAGTAGGCCCAGCCAATCGCCCCATTAATCCCCTCCCCCCTTCCAGCGCAACGCGCCTTGTGGCGAAAGTGCCCTCTTCTTCTTATTGGCGAAACGTAGGCCATGCGTTCCGCGCCGGACGGACTTGGCGGGGCGGCGGTAGTTGGGATCATCAGGTGTGAGGCGTGGTTAGTGGTGCGCCTGTGGTTGTGTGCGAGGGACCGGGGAAGAGAAATTGAAGAAGAAGAAGAAGTTGGAGAGGACCCAAATCCTGTACAGCTCCCAACACTCTCAGACCACCAAGCAACACACGCGGCGGCGACTGATCACTCCTGACGTGGTGGTCTTGTCTTTGTTTTCGCATTTGGGTTTTTTACGAAATGGAACCGCCAGAGAGGGACGTGGCCTTGCAGGGACCGGCCGATGTGAGGAAGGCCACTTCCCGCTGCTTCTCCTTGTCCCTGTACGAGGCCACCAGCTCGCCGTTGATGAACAGGTCCTGGTCCCGTGCCCACCGTCGTCAGCACCAACCATGGGAGTGGGCACACGGCCTTGGGCATATGAGTCGCGTACCGGCTTCAGGCCTTCGAAAATCTTCTTCTTGGGGTTCAATTCCTTGTCCGGCTCGCCCTCGTAGCCCTCGCCGAAGAAGATCCTCTCGCCAATCTTGGCTCCCTCCTGCACCGGTAGTTGTCGTTGTATGAGACTGCGTCATGTGTGCAATCAAGTTGCCGCGTTTAGGCGTACCGGCGGCTTGATGAGCTCCACTTGCGTGTGATCAGCGTTGGAGGCGCAGAGCACCATGGCCTGCGACTCGATACCTCGCATCTTGGCCGGCTTGAGGTTGCACAGGCAGATCACGCGCGCATCCTGTATCGACCCCAGCGATCAGAGTCGAATGCCACACCTGCGCCGGCGGCAAGCAATCAGCATCGGGTCGTACCTGCATCTGCTCGATCGGGATGAAGTTGACCAGACCAGACACCACCTGGCGAGGCTTCTCCTCACCGAGATCGATCTCCTCGAGGTACAGACTGTGTACCACGAACCACAATTAATTGATGGCTTACCACGTACGATCAATGGTTGTGCGAAGGGAAGTCGGCTAGTACCTGTCGGCAGCGGGGTGCTTCTTCACACCGACGATTTTGCCCACCCTGATGTCCAGGCGGACGACGTCCGGCACAGCCGGACCGGCAGGAGCAGCAGCGGCTGAGGACAGGAGACCAGTCAGTCATAGGACAGAGCCAACGTCCACCGATTTGGGGCCAAGGGTGGTTGTACCAGCGGCCTGACCCTTCGGCTGCTTGGGCTGCCTGGGAGCCTTGCCCTTGGCCTCGGCAGGTGCCGCGGCACCCTCCTTGCCGGCAGCTCCCTTCTCGCCTTGCTTCTGTGCGGCAGGGGCAGCCTGCGCGGCAGGCTTCTCCTCCTTCTTCGGCGGTTTCTGTTCAACCAGCACGAGGAGTCTTAGCATTCTTCAAAAAGAAGAAGTTACAGAGAGGAAGCGTACAGGGTTGAGGGG
Source organism: Acanthamoeba lenticulata (assembly GCA_002179805.1). Taxonomy (NCBI): domain Eukaryota; phylum Discosea; order Longamoebia; family Acanthamoebidae; genus Acanthamoeba; species Acanthamoeba lenticulata. Next base: position 50,946 of record NAVB01001215.1, on the reverse strand, counting down.
ATAGTTGAGGTCGAGCTCGACCAGGGGCACACCAGTGCTGCGGACAGCAGGGTGGTGCTGAACAAAGTCGAACCAGCGAGCAGCAGCGGCAAAGCTGAACTGCGTGTGCGAATCAAGACCCGGCTGGAAGGAATAAAACACAGAATCAGTCGCTCCAGATGCTGTTGAGAGCAGCAATTTGAGACATACCACGAGAGGAAGGAGGGCAGCATAAACAGCAACATCAGCGGCCGTCAGGTCGTTTGACACCAGGAAGACACGGGGAACGAGGTGCTTGTGCAGCTTGCCGAGCTTGCCAAAGTGCTTCGACTTCTCGAAGCCACCCGAAGTGTCACCAAGCTCCTTGCGCGCAAATGCCAGCCATTTCTCGATCTGCCACACAAAATTGGGGCGTGCCCTTAGCAAGTAAAATCATCACACAAACCATTTCATAAATTTACCTCCTTCTTGTCCTCAGGAGAGGCGCCAAGGAAAGAATCGGCCAGCTTGTTGCTCTCAACGTAGGCAGCAATAGCCTCTACGTTCTTGAGGGCAGGGAAGCCGTTGATCGGTTCAATCAGAGATGATGTCGAGGCCATGTGTACTTCCGATCTTTTTCTCGCTTCCTCTTGTGCGGCCTCGCGTATGGCGTGCATGGCTGTAGCGAACTGTGTCGTTTTCCCTGTCCGCACTGCTTACTGCTCAAGACCGAGTTTGCCGATGAAAGCTCTTGGCGCTCGGTTTTCCCCGTTTGGCGCCAAAGTCGAGCAAAGCTCTTGCACTACAACACCAACGCAGCGAGGATGGACACCACGCTAGCGACGCCCGATGAGGAGAACAAAGAAAACATTGCTAGAGAATCAAGGCGTTTGCTGAAGACATCCGTCTCGCCGAAAGATGTTTGGTGGAGCAACATGTTGCTTCTTGGCTTCTGTCCATCTGAAAATGAAAGGGTCTACGGTGTCGTCTTCCACCCTGACATGTTCGAACAGGCGAGCACCAAGGGCATGCAAGTGGTCCTCTATTATCTTCTCCGTCAAATCAGCCGCGAGAGGGCAAAGAAGGTGACGCCATCTAACAACTCACCACAAAAATGTGCTTTTTGTTAATTTTCATCACTCGCTGCACAGGCATTCAAAAATTGCTGGCCCACTCTTGATGTCAAGAATAATCTTAATGATTATAAGAAGGCAGCGAGCCAACTTATCACCGAACTGGAGCATGAAGGGGAGTTGCCGGCCGGCACGTTCCGTCTGTCTCATCTCCAGAGTTTTGGCGCCAGGTACGCAGTCCTCTGCCACACTGGCTTCCGTACGCAGGCACAAGGACTCATTTAGCCCTACAGGTTCTATAACCTACTTCTCCACCTTTCCACCGCTGCTGTGAAGGCCACATTGGCCAAGAAGTATCCATCATACATGGTTCCTCCCAAGCGCTCTATCGACGCCAGCACCTACAAGCAGGCTGGCGTCATCGGCACAGCCGCAAAGGTAAAGCGTCTCTTAAGACTTGATTGAGCGCATCAAACAGGCCCGTCTCTGATCACACGGAACTTGTTTGCAGCGCCACATTGCGCTCCAAAGGCAGAAGTTTGTTGCTCACGCTCAAGCTGTCGTCACGGAGCAAGCTCAATGGCGTCAATACGCTCAGGAGCTCGAAGCCGAGTATAGGAATCTCACTCAACAGAGTGTGCGTCTTTCACCTTTGGTCTCGTTAATCTCTTGTTCGCTCCTGACATGGCCACTCCAGAACAAGCTCAAGGAGGAGCGTAAGCGCGTAGCGGCATCCATCGATAAGACCGTCCTGTCTGAGGAGAGTATCAACAGGCGCCAGAAGAAGGTCGAACAAATCAAGCGCGTGTGGGACCTCTTCACCAAGCACCACGAAGACAACATCGCCAACAGAGGTAGATCCTCGCCTTCTTACGGCGGCGTGTTGGTTTCGAATGCCAGAATCTGGTCTAATCTCTTCTCACAGAGATGTTGGATCGCATCGCGCTGGGCAAGGCCAACAAGGTCGCACTCGACCAGGCTGGCCTGCACAGCGACGTGGCTTCGTTCCGTCAGCAGCTGCTCTCGACTTCCATCCAGTCGCCCACCTCTGCCGATTCCGGTGGGGCCCAGAGTGGATCCGGGTCCCGCTTGAGCTACCAGGAGTGTCAGCAGCTGCTCGCGGCCAATCCACTGAGGGAGGACAAATTGGATTTGCTCACCCTGTTCAAGCTGTGGAACCTCTCCCTCGCGGCCGTGAAGAAGCGTCTCGAAACCAATCGTCTCCTCCAGCGCTCGCCTGCCCTCAATGGTGCCCCAAGCCCCGCCTCTGCTATTGGGCTCACGCAACTGATCCCCAAGTGCGTCTGTCGTGTGTGGCGACAGGCGGGAGCCAGCTCACAGAGGATGCGCCCATGCTGACCAACATGCTGGATGCCCACCAGACCCGCCTGGCCGACCTACAGACGTTCAATGGCACCCTCATGGAGGAGCTGCCTATACTTCAGGAGCAGACCGCCCAGCTGCGCCAGCTTCTGCCGCCTCCGGGACCCAGCGCCGCCGGTACGTGGACCGCGCCCCGAGTCGCCTCCGGGACATCGCTGATGACATTCGTGTCGTGATGGACGCAGTTCCGGCGACGCCCTCTCGCAAAGCCGCGTTGGGGCTGCTGACGCCGTCGCGAGCCAACATCGACGCCGCTTCGGGCGCGGCGCACGCTTACGACCTGCTCCCACCGACGCCTGATCTTTCCTTTGAGAAGTGCCTGGACGAGTCCCCGCTCGAAGACGCACACGCGGCAACGCTGCCGGTCGGCGCCACGCCGCTGCCCAAGCGCGAGGACCGAGAGCGCATGGTCGACTCCATTCACCGGGCCGCCAAGCAGCGTAGGCCGCGCCTCAGCATCGGCTCCGGCAGAACTGGCGGTACGTAAACTGTGCATGGCGTGCCGACCATTCCAGGCATTCCTTGACCCTATTGTGCCACACAGGTGGCTCGGCGATGGCGATGAAGAAGGCCATGTTTGCGCGCGGCAAGCCTGGCGACGAAGCAAAGGCGGAGGAAGAGGAGAATGTGCTTTCATCTCCGCTCAACTCGAGCGCTGGGAGCAGTCCCGAAGCGCGCCAGAGCGGCCCCGCCGCTGGCCAGTGGAGCCAACTGCACAACCGCGGGCAGGCGATGGAGCTGTCGCCCATGCGCGCTGAGATGACGACCCAGTTCACCCTCAACCTGGGCCTCTTCTCGCCCTTTGGCGGCGTGCCCAAGGGCCCGGCTGCCGCCTCTACCGCCGCGTCCCTCTCCGTGTTCCGCCCCTTTGCTGCCGGGCGCGCTGCTGCCGGCCCGCCTCTGCGCACGGCTGCGTCGCCCCTGCCGTCGCCTACCAACAGCCCATTCGCGTCGGACCCGCTCTCTTTCATGGACTCCTTTAGCGCCGCGCCGTCCACAAAGGCAGGGGTGCCGGCCACAGCCGCGGCGGCAGCAGCAAAGACAACGACGCCCGTCCCAGGGAAGCAACAGCAGCAACAGCCCTTCAAGCCGTCCTTCCGGCTCGAAGACGACGAGGCGTGGCTGATGAAGGAGGACTCCTTTGCCCAGAGCCCTCTGCCGAGCCTGCCGGCGTTTCCCGCGGGCTTCGCCGGCCAGGCGCTGGCCTTTGCGCTGCCCACCGCCGGCGCGGCTGACGACGATGTGATGGCGCAGCTCGACGACCTGGACAGCGACCCCGACGTCGACGACGCCGAAGCCGCGCTCGACGCGTCGTTGATGGGGGCGAAGAAACCCGACGTGCTGGGGCTTATGGCCGACCGACTGACGTCTCATATCCTGAGGGAGGACAAGGGCTGGCAGGAGGACGCCCTTAATGACCTCTCCCTTGCGCTCGACGAGCTCAACGATGATGATGACGATGACGACGCGGCTGGCCACGGCGGGGACCATGCGGCCCAATTCTCGGTGGACATCACCGCCCTGCGCGGCACTACGACGCTTCACGACGGAGATGAGCAAGTCGAAGATCACGATGATGAAGTCGAGAGAGACGACGGCGAGGAGGACCCACTTGGTGCTGAGTTTGACGAGCTCGTAGATGATGATGACGATGAGGCCGTGGTGGTCAAGTCGGTGACGGAGTCCTTTGTGCCGATCGATGAACAGACGGCGGACCTCTCGGTGGCGATCCGAGGCAGCGTACGCGAGGAGGCCCGCAAGAAGCGGGAGTCCCTGGCCTTTGATCTCCGTGAGCTCGAGAGCGATGACGACGATAACGGCGACGGCGGTGATGCAGCACAGGAACAAGAGGAAGAGGGGCACGACGAAGAGGAGGATGAAGAAGACGATGAAGAGGCGGATGGGGCCCTGGACGAGACGTGCCGGATGTCGGGCCCGGGACTGGCAGGAAGCGAGCAAAAGTTGCTGGGAGGAAGTGGCGTGAGCGATGCCTCGGTCAACTGGTCGATGGCCATCGACTCGGAAGACGAAGACGATGAGGATGAGGATGATGGCGAAGAGGACGAAGAGGACGAAGTCACCGAGATCAACATGGAGGCCGAGATTGCAAAGGTCGGTGGTCTCGACGATGATGACGACGACGGTGAAGTCGAGGTGGAAGAAGAGGGAAATGAGGCACGCGAAGAGGCCGAGGAGGATGAGGACGAGGAAGAGGTGGAAGCAGCAGAAGCAACAACGGCAACAGCTGCAGGGCAAGTGGGGGAAGACACCACGGCCCTTGGCGACTACTCGGTCCTCGACATCACCTTCAAACCACCGGGCGGTACGTTGAAAGAACGCTCTCGGCTCATCATTTTCGCTCTTCCCGTTGGGCCCGGGCCATTGCTCATACCTTGTGGTGTCCCAAAATCTGTGTTGGCGTCACCAGCTGATGGCCAGGAGGACTCGCCTCGTCGCGCGGCCAACCAGGACCTCTTTGCTGATCTGCAGGACGAACTGGACGAGCTAGATGATGATGACGATGATGATGATGGCAACGTTGCAGAGGAACAAGCCACAGTAGGAGAACCCGCACAGGCCCTTGAAGAGGAAGAGGAGGTACAAGAAGAGACGCCGCTGGAAGGTGGAACAGAAGGCGAGCAGACGCTTGACGACAGCTTCGAGACGGTGCACAGCATCGAGGAGCTCATCGTCGATTTCTCTGCGGGCGAGGTCAAGAGGGGCCCAAAGGCGACGTCCTCCTCCTCCTCCTCTGTGGCGGCCAACACGACAGCGGTGGACGACATCTTCTTCGGGCTCGACGACGAGGAGCGCGACGCCCAGCAGTGGGACACCTTTTGCGCGTCGCCCGCTGTCGGCGCCAACCGACGGAATCCCGCGGCGCAGCTTGGCCTCTCGCTGCTGGCGCCCGGAGACGTGGACGAAACGGTGATGGACGGCCTCCTCACGCCCGGACCCCAAGGCGGCGCCTTCCCCAAGCGCGAGGACCACAAGCTTGCGGCCGTGACGCCCTCGCTCCCCGGCGCCTCCTCGCCCACACCACCGCGCAAGAAGCTGTCCTTCTCCTCCTTCCTCTCTTGATGAGGACTTCATGTGCGAAACAACCTTGTGGTGTAAAAATGATAAAACGAAACATAACAAACCAGTAGATGTTCCTCTCCTCGCTCCGTAGTTGTTCCTCAACAACCATGTTGTTCCTTCATCACCGTCGCACACATGGCCGAAAGCTCACATGCCGCCCACGCTTCTAAGCGGGTCCTCGGTGGTGATGGAGCAAAGAAAGGAGAGAAGGGGGAGAGCGTTCAAGCAGGGGTCGACGAAGACTCAGCGAAGGAAGGGCGAGTCTCAGTCGGAGGTCCCCATGTCGCCCTCCGCGCTTTCTCGTTTGACCAGCGGTCTTCTTGGCGGCGTAAACGAGCCGCTGCCAGCCTCAGAGAGGGGCTTCCGCAACCCAATGGCCGCCACAGAGTGTGCGAGCGGCGAGATTGGCATCATTGGCGGTGTGTACAGCCTCGCCGGGGGCTCCCTGCACGCAACGAAACGTAAGTAGGATGAACATCATCCGCTCGCGTAGGGCTCACACGTACGTTGGAACAGCAACGGGGGAGTCTGATCTGGTCGGCAACACAAAGCCTCCTGCATAAATCCACCACATGATGAGAAGGCGAAGCTAGCACAAGGACAGCAAGCAGGGAGGCAATGGGCACCGCTCGACACCGTCATGGCAGGCATGGAGTCGCTTCGCGAGGTGAACGACGAGGATCGCCCATGGGGCCGCGCTGTGAGCAGAGGGAGGTCAGAAGGGTCGATAAGGCCTTCCAAGGATGGTAGGTTTCAGCTGGCGTACTGGGGAAGGCACTTCTGGCGCCGGTCCTGTCCGACTCTGGACCAGACAACGGGCTGCTGGAACTGGATCCCGAGCGTAGGGCGAATTCGGACGGTAGGCGAGGCAGCGCAGGAGGAGGAGGAGGAACCGTTTCGAATGTGCCCGAGCTGGAGACATCGGGAGTGGACGTCTTGCTGGTGGTGCTTCCGCTATCGATGGTATCTACGGTGGTAACCGGGGCCGAGTGCAGGATGATTGCCTGCGAAGCAGCCTTCAGCTCCAGTTGTTCCTGTGATTGTCGAGATGAAGTGCGTCAGTTTTGGCCTCCAAAGTTTGCTTCGTCCTCAACTAGAGCTGAGGATCGTGCCTCGTTGGAAAAGATCTCGTCGCAGTGCTTGATGAGAGAGATGATGACAGAGACGGGAAGGTCCATGCTCATGAAGTTCTCCTTCTCCTCCCGCAGGAGTGTGGGGCCCCACACGATACCCAGGTTGTCGGGGGACATCAGGTTCACCTTCTCGTGGACCGCCTGGAACGTTGAAAACGTGCGAGCGCCGTCAGACAAACTCGGTCTCCTTGAAAGATGGCCGCCTTTGGGTAAAGCCGTACCACGTCGCGAAGCAATCGGGTCACCGTTGCAAAGAGGGCCCTGTTGACCGGAGGGAGGGCGCTCAAGGCGGCCATGAGCTTCTTCGTGCACATCTCTGGATCGGCCTCTTTCTGACTGTCGCAGAACATTGTGTATCCCTTGTACGTGCAAAGCGGCTCTGGTAGTTCCCTGCATACGCGTTGTGAGTTGAGGTGCAGAGAGAACTGTGCACATGAAAATGAGGAAAAAGACCTGAAGTAAAGCTTCAGCATGCTGGCCACAGAGTGAACATGCGTGTCATTAAATTCAGGATCCTCGCCTGCGGCATGCCCATGTGGAGCGTAAGTCGCTCATGGCTGGTCATCTCAATATTCTGCTCAACATACCGAGGTTGTACTTGTTCTTGAAGAAGCTGACCTCCTCGGCCAGACCAGGCACTCGGAAGAGACCTTCCGTCTTCAAGTGATCTCCTATTCACGAAGGTAGTGAGGCCAAAGCTGCTGTTTAACGACAAGGTGGCGGTATGTACCCTTGCGAAGAAACTCACAAGCGTGTAGAACAGGCAAGGGCAGCTGGAACTGGGTGTAGGTGATGTACATGACATGGGCCAACGGTACTCCAAACACGGGGACTGGAAGCATTGGAGAGTTGAGGAGGTGAAACTTCAACTTAGCTGGCCGAACCAAGAAAGGAAAGCCGTGAAATCAACAACAACAAGAAGGAGAACAGTACTGTTGCGCGTAGCTTTGATTACGCCCTTGGCGAGCAGCTCCTGTTCGCCAGGCCGGCTCATGAGTGCCCTTTCCAAGGGGCTTAGCACCTTTCCAGCTGTTGGTGCAGCTAGATAATCCGAAGTTAACCCTGATTCAACTCAGCTAATGAAAGAAAGTATCTCCACTTACTTGTAACGTTGTTGTTGCTGTTGCTGCTGGTGGTAGTGGTAGTGGGTGCGCGCTTTGTCGCAAAGAATCGACCTTTCTTCTTCTGTTCTTTTTCCATCTGCACTAGCTCCTTCTTCTTTTCTTTGTCGGCTTTCTTGAGCGCCTTGGCGGCCGCTTTCTGCTCGGCCTTCTCTTTCTTCTTGTCACTCATCTCTTCCTCCAGTCACTAACTGTATCGGTATCGTTGACTTACTCTCCAGGCTCAGTTAATTTTGCTGACGAGATGAATGTGAGAATCTCTCGCTCGAGGACAACTGGCTTGCTCCCTTGGGCGCACACTTGAACAGGGGCGCCCACCAGCTGCTGCCTTTTGTGGGTTCTTTTTTCAGTCGACGAAAACACTTTTCTTTTAAAGGAAACAGAATCCAAAAAGGATATAGGACGTGGTGCTCTTGGTTGGGGTGGCGCCGTGGTTCGTTGGTTGTCCCCAGGGGGAACAGGCTACCAGCCCACGCCGTGTGTGTCAGGGTTGCCTTCATCTTGATGAACGGCAACGCCCAAAAAAACACACTCTTCCCTATTGTGTAAAGACGCTCTCCACATTCAAATTCAAACAAAGACAGGAGCAGGAACTGGCCCACCCAAGTAGCCAGGGAACAAGCAGACAATAACAAAAAGCTTGTTGAGGCCTTGTTGTAGTTGCAGTGTTTAATATACACAGAAGAGGTAGGGGAGCCAAACAAAAATAATAAATAGTAACCAATCGAGTGTGGAAGAGGGAAAGTGTGGAGGAAGAGGAGAAAGAACCGAGGAGCGAAAAAAGAGGTGGAAGGAAGAGATGAAAAGATCTTGGTGGGATGGTTCGGCAAGCCATCGGCTCGCCTAGGTGGACCCCTTTCCTCCGCGACGCATTGCCTGCAGACCATACGGACAGAAAGTAAGCAGCTACATCAATGGAATGACGAAAAGGATGGTGTACTCATAGTCAAGGAGTTAGTCGTCCGCATGGTCATCGATGCCTGCCTCGCCTTCAGTCGGTGCCTTGAAGCTCTTGTAGTTCTCTCGCTTCATGCTGGCGAACCGGCGCTTGGGTGGACCAGCGGCGGCGGGGGCGGCAGCAGCAGCAGGGGCCGCAGACGGGGCTCCGTTGTGTGCGGCGGGCTGTGCGGCAGCGAGCATGTCCTTGAGCTCGATCGCGCCAAAGGCTGCTGACTGCGCCTTGAAGTCGTCCCGCTTCATGCTGCTGTACTTCCTCCCACCTGCCGCCGCGAGCTCGTCGGCCGATACGTCGGATTGACCCGACTCAGCCGAGCTCTTTTTGTCAGCGGGTCGGAGCGAACTGAACTTCTTCTTGATTTTCTTGCCCTTCTTGTCGGAGCCCTTCGAGGCGTGGGCCAGCGCCACAGCGCTCGCCCCGCTGCCCGCCGTGGACAGCGGGGCTGGCTGCTCCTCGCCAATGCTGACGTCCTCGCCGCTGCTGTCCCTGTCCATGGAGGGGCTGGCCTTGGCGCTTCGGGCGGCGGCCAGCTTGCTCTCGCCCTGGGGCTTGGTGGTCTTGAGCTGCGAGAGCAGGTCGGCCACGTCCCCAAAGTCGGCCGTCCCGCCGGAGCCGCCCTTGGCCAGGTCGCGCGTGTGGACTGACGGATACCGCTGGCGGCCCGTCGCATAGTTGGTCTTCCGTCGGTCTCGTTCGATGACGGCGGCGAGCGGCGTCGGCGCGGCGTCCTCGTGGATGACGACGTCGCTCTCCTCCCGGTCGCCCGACGCGTCTTCCGGGGCCACCGGCGCTGATACCGGCAACTCAGCACCGCTGCTAGAAGCAGGCGGCGATGGTCCGGAGGTGGTGTATCGCGAAGCGCGGGCGCTGCGGTAGTCCTCCCGCTTGAGGCTGGCAAATTTGCGGGTCCGGGGCGCCGCGGTGGCAGCGGCACCACCGGAAGATGCTGGCGCGGGGGTGTCGTTAAGCGACCTGGCCAGCACGGGCGGGGAGCTCTCCTCACGCTCCTCCTTTGGGGAACTCGTGGCCGACTTGGACGCAGCAGCCGCGTTTTGGCCCCGATAGTGCTCCCTCTGCAATCCGTCAACATGGCGGCTTGGGTCAGCCTCCCGATCCCCTATCCACCCAATTGGCGACGAGGCACAAGTGACGCGGCCACGTTACCTTCATGCTCGCGAACCGCCTCTTCCCGGGTTGGGGTTGCCCATGGACGCCATCAGGCAGGATTCTGCCGTCCGCAAGCACATCAGCCACTCAGTCCCGCCGCAAGGGGATGAGAGAGGAGAAGGAACTGCGTACCCCTCGGCCTCATCGAGAGACCCGGAGCTCGACGTGCGTGGTAGGGTGTCGACCGAGCCCGTGCTGTCGCGCAGCTCCCCACTCTCGCTGCCGTCTTGGCTAATGATGTCAAAGTCGCCGCTGTCCATGAGCGGAATCTCCGAGCTCGAGTGGGTCGAGTTGCTTGAGTATCGCTTGCCCATGCTGTCCTTGAAGTGCTTGACCCGTTCGTTCCCGGCGTCCGCTTTGTTTTGCTCCTGCTGTTTCTCCTCTTCGAGCAACTGGCTCAACCTAGAATTATCGCCCAACGTCGATGAGCAATTGCAGGGTCATAGAATTGCTCTTGGCTCCTGCAGGATGTTGAGCGTACCGCTGCTCGGCCTGTTTGGCCAAATGGAACCGTTCCTGCGCGGAGAGCGCCCGGAACGAGGACTTGCCCAGATCTGTGTCGCTCTCGTCGGGCAGTTCCATGGGATTGTTCCCGCCCAGTGATCCTTTCCTGCGTATCAGAGTCAACATTGTGTCAGCGCCTGGCTCCTTCCCCCAACCCAAGAGATCGATCTGAGTACCGGTATTCGGCTCGCTTGGCGCCGCTCGGCGGGGCATAGGAGCCGCGCACTCGGAAGCCCGTGTACTGCTCGGCGATCAGCGCCTTGGCAGCCGCGGCTCGTTGTGACGCAATCTTAGTGGCGTGCTCTGTTCAGTGCATGATTGAGAAAAGGGGAAAAAAGTGAGTAATGTTAATGTTCTACGCTGCAGCGCTCGTCAGCGGCCACGGTGAGGCGCGGGAGGTGCACCATCGTAGAGATCGCTCTTTTCCTTGAGCAGCTTGATGCATTCCTTGACGTCTCTCATCCACTCGACCTTCTCATCGTCGGATGCGGCGCAGAGCCACAGGTTGGCCGAGCTGGTGTTGACCTGGAAGCTGTGCTTCTTGTCGCCTTCGTCGCCCGAGTTGACCAGCTCGCAGCCTTCCAGGCACAGCTGTCCCACATACTCAAATGACGTGGCGGTGCCCTTCTTGAAGGTCTTCTTCTTCATGGTGTTGGACATGTTGCACTTGACCAGCAGGTCGGTGAAGAGGAAGAACCACCGCGGCTTGCCCTTGCCCTTGACGTTGATCTCCACCAGACATCCCTCGCGGATGAATCGGCGCTGCGGGTCCACCAAGTTCTGTACACGCAACACAGGTGTTGATATTACCTATCATGGGTTTTGACGTTAAAAAATGGTGTAGTGATGGTTTACGTACCACCAACTTCTTGCCATAGAGGCTGGCTTGAATGCTGAGCATTTTCTGGATGTTTTCGGCCTCTTTCTGCTTGTCGTTCACGTAGATGGCGGTGGTGGTGATCTGCTGCAGCGCTTGTTCGAGATTGTCATAGTCGCTGTGCTCTTTCCACGTGTGCTTCAGCAGATCCCGCACCAGCAGCTGCAGTATTCCCGAGAGGGTGAGAATGTCGTTTGAGGCAGTTTCCATAAAGGAAGAAAAGTAGAGGACGAACCTGATACCGTGGGATGCGCTGCACGGGGGTAATGAGATAGGAGGAAAGATCGGCCTGCACGACGCTCATCTTGGGATACGTCTCCAAGCAGAAGGCAACGAAATCGGGAGACTTCTTGCACTCCTGGTGTATCATCAAAACGGTTACGTTGAGAAACGATTATTAAAACGCAGAAGGGTATCGCGAAACTAACCTGGATCATGGCGAGGGCGTCGTTAAAGTTGCGCACGTAGTCGGTGTACACGCGCATGAACGCTGCCATCCTGAGAAACACGTCGCCGACCTTTTGGTACGGATACCAGTTGCTGATCTTCTTACGGAGGTCCTCCAGCAAGGCGTCGTTGTAGCCCAGAATGATTTGGATGTGGGAGAAGATGGTCTTGATTTCATCGTGCGTGATGATGGGCTTCCCGCTGGACGCTACCTCCTTGAGCGGCCGCACAAAATGCTGAAAAAAAATATAAAAATTGTGTTTAATTTTAAAATGAAATAATAAATAGTATTGGGAATTTGAGCACTTACCTCCACAACCTCGCGCAGCGTTTTCACGTAGGTCTCCTCTGTTGAGAGGATCTCCTGGGCCACTTGCGTACGGTAGTGGTTCATCTTCCCTGTTGTTTGACAGGCCCAATTGGATGCAAAGAGAAGTGGGTACTATGCTGGTGCAAGTGCGGCGAGGGGCGTTATCCGTACGAATAGCTTGGAATTTGCGTTTCTCGTGCCAGGCCCGCCATCTGGCCTGAATCTTGGTCGCGGCCTTGTTTTCTTCCTTGATCCGCCAAAGGCGCGCCTTTTCCTCTCTTTGCAGACGTTCCTGGTGAAGTCGCTCTTCCTCCTGGCGGAACCGTTCCAACTCGAGTTCTTTTTCGTTCTGCTCCTGCTCCAGAGCAAGTCGCTTCTGTCTCTCTTCCTCCTCCCCCTTTCGCAGTAGCTTGCGCTGCTCTTCCTCCTTTTGTTTGCGTTCTGCCTCGAGCCGTTCGCGTTCCCGCGCCTCCTCCTCTCGCTTCCTGGCTCGCTCCTGCTCTTTTTCAGCTTCCTTGCGCAGCCGTTCTTGGTCTTGTTGTTGTTTGAGGTCCTCCCTTTCCTTCTCCATTCGTGCCAATTCCATCTTTACTTCTTCATCCACGCGAGCCTTTTCTTCTTCCTCCTCCCGTTGTAATCGCTCTTGCTCCTGTTGCCTTTCAATGTGCTCCAGCCGTTCCCGTTCCTTCCTCGTTTCCTCATCCTCTTCCTTATGTAAATGTGACTTTTTGTTGGCATCGTCCCTCGGCGAGAATGCAGCGATGGTTTTTCCGATGCTGCTTCCAACCACCGGTCGAGATCTTGGTACGAGTACCATCTCAGATAAAGTCACATGCTTGGCCTGAATGCTTCGCCTCTGTGCCGCTGCCGTCTGCGCCGCAATGCGTTGATTGCGTTCCTCCCAAAGGGCGATCTTCTCGGTGAGCGCATTTCGGCGCACCTGCGACATTTGACCTTGCAAATTGGCCTTCCTTCGCCCCCCAAGTGCTTTTTAATGTCCACCAACGGACCGTTCGTCTCTTCGTTCAGTTCGCACTGGTGAGTTTGCGGGCCCCGCCTCTTGCCGGTTGCGCGGTCACGCGGTTTCCTCTTTTTCTCTAATCTTTGTTCTTTTCCTTTTGCGCTTTCGTGAAAACTCAGACAGGACCTGAACAAACAACACCATGGCTGGCTGGGGTGAGTACATCAATAAGCTTACATCGTCTGGTGACGTGAAGGAGGCCATCATTTTTGGCCACGATGGCACGGTTTGGGCGACGAGCAGTGTCGGCAAGGTAGCCCCCTCCTTTTTGTTCTGGGCTGCCCCGGCACACACTCAACTTGGGCATGCCCCAGTTCCCCAGCAACGAACTGGTGACGCTTTGCAAGGCCTTCGAGAGCCCATATCAGGCGCAGACTGAGGGCATCAAGCTCGCGAACGAGTCCTACGTCATCCTACGCTCTACTGACCAGAGCATTTACGCCAAGCGGGTGCGTGACGAGACCCTGCCCCTCCTACTCTCTCGGTTTACTTGTTGTGCTGACCATTCGTGGGACAGGGCAAGGTCGGGTTTTCCGCCGTCAAGACGAAGCAGAGTACGCCTTCAGACACCACGACTGCTTGATCTGCAGAGTTATGCAACCCTCTGACAGCGGCTATTGTTGTTGTGTTGTCGCGCAGGCGTGGTGGTTGGCTTCTACAGTGAGCCGACCATTCCTGGCAACAACAGCCTCCAGGTCGAGAAGATAGGAGAGTATCTGCGTTCTGTAAACTATTGAGTCACCAAAAGAAGGTGCAGACAAGCCTTGTTGGATTGTGAAGCTGGTGATCATCGGATGGATGTTTTTGTAAAGGTGTCGACTGGTCACACATCTTGTCGCACGAGGGCCGGGCTGTTCATTTGCACTCGCTTCCACAAGATGACCACCTTTCGTTCCCCCGCCCCAAACAGCTACAGTGTGAGGGGCAGATCAAATCGAGCGAGGCCCTTGAAGAAAGGTAAACATACACCGTTGGCATCGCCCGAGGCCAGGAGGCTCTCGTCGTAGTTCCAGCTGACATCCACCACCGGTGCCGAGTGGCCCTGCAGCTTGTTCACCAGGGACTGTTGTGTGTGGCCCGCGGCATTAGCAAATGGTGAGAGAACCACAAGGAACGACCAACTCACCTTGTCTCCTCGATTCTTGACGTTGTAGATGTAGATCGACATGTCTTCACTCCCCGATACGACGCAGGCCCCCGCTTGCGTTGAGATCAGGGGACAAAAGCTGGCGACGCAACACATCCCCGCCGCCATAATGAATTGAGCCAGCGGTCAAAGTTGAAGAGCTTTGGGGAGACGAAAAGAGTTACCTGCAGCGCACCCGCGCGTTCTTATTTACAATCGGGAACTCTCGCTGCACCTTTACCCCAAAGTCCTCCTCCACGCTGATCGCGAGGAGAAGATCCGACCAATGGTCAAAAATGAATGGAACCAGCGATGACGAAGGTGTCTACGTACCCGCAGAGCTTGATTGTGCTATCGTGGCAAGCGGCGATCAGCTGCGGCGTGCGTACGCCGCGTTGATTGTTGAACCAGCTCTTGTACTCGAGAGACGTGACGCCCTTCCCGCTGTTGACGACCTTGGTCTTGCTGTGCACCGTGAACTTGCCGCTCACGCAGTTGTATTCGACTGCATGAACGAAGCCCTTGTCGTCGCCGATAAAGAGAATCTTGCCCGCCGGCTCAAACTCGAAGCAGAGGACGGCGGCGCCCAGGTTTGTTTGATCCAAGCACTTGCCGGTGCTCAAGTTGATGGCGTTAACGATGCCTTTGGCCGTTCCGTACTAGTCACGCGACCGCGTGAGCGCTTGCTTGAGTGGTACAGAGGGGGAACGGGCGACGCACAAAAAAGATGTTGGTGTTGAGGGGCAGGAAGCGGCAGGCAAGGCACGGGAACGCGTTGGCCAGGCCGCGTATGGGTTTGCGGGTCTTCACGTCCCACACGCGGACCGAGCCGTCCAGCGACGTGGAGACCAGATAGTCGTTGCTCGTGGACCAGTCGATGTCTGTCACGCCTCGCTTGTGGCCCTTCAGAACACCGAGCACCGCTGGACTGTCGTAGGTCGAGCATATGGAGATGGTGCCATCCATCGAGGCGATGGCCAGAAGGTCCTTGTCTTCGTGTGCGAATCTGGAATTAATTAATATTATAAATAATCAATTACCGAAAAACCAAAAAAAAACAAAAAAACCTCCAAGCGTACTGAATGGAAGTGATGGCCTTCTTGTGGTGATCAAAAATGTAGTGCATGCCTGAGAACTCATAGGCCATGCTCACGCTGCGCTTGGTTTCCGTCGATACGGATGTCTGTTGTGAGCCGGCGGACGAACCTGATGATGGCCCCGCTTTTGGTGGCTCGCCCGGCGCGGGGCTGACCCTAATGACAACGTCATCATCGTCGCTCCGGCCTATCGAAGGCCCCTGCGGTCCGCTCGATGCGCGAGTACGGTGCGAAAGCGCGCCCCCCATCCCGAAGGGCCGTGAGGGTGCTGCTCGGGTCTCCTCGCTCACCATGCTAGTGCTGTTACTCCGCAGATGGCCCAGTGCAGGTCTTCCTTGCGTGAACGAGACTTTGAGATCAGCAGGTGCTCGCTCGCGCACAAGGTGAGATGTAGAACCTGAGCGGGGCAGAGGGCAGATCTATGCAGGAGCCGTGGCTTCGGTCCCTCGGCCGCGTGCGTAGGGGCACTGCAGACATACTCGCCCGCAGTGTTGCAGATGTGTCCAAGGAACGCGGTGGCGTCTTCTGCAGTGGGTTGTCAGTGCAGGTTTGGCTTGTCACGTGGTGCCGACCGTACATAAACATCAGGCGCAGGAAATCGTTGATCTAGGAGCATCTTGCGCCACGCAAAGTACTCCTCCCTTCGATCTCCCACATCCTGCCAGGACAACAAGGTGAGAAAACAAACACTTACGTGGGAAAGGGAATGGTACCATGTGGACCAACTTGCTTGGCTGGCCCGGTTGAGGTTGTAGCAAGCACTGCCGCCATTTCAAGTAGTTGTTGCCTGCATCGAAGGCGTGCTCGTCTGGAGAGGATTGTTGCACCTTGGCTGTGCGACTTACTTGATACTCTTCGTCCAGGTTCAACACCTGCAGCACAATAGAGCGAACGGCGAGGGCTTGCAGCTCGGCTGCCTCTCGGTCCTCCATCTCCAGCCGCGAGCGAAAGGTGCTCGTGTCGACAAATACCGAGAGGAGAGAAGGAAAAGGCGTGAAAGATTGTGCTCGACTTTTGTTCACGTAGCCGGAAGGCCAGAAGATGTCGTACCGCGACCGTGACTATGATGAAAGGGACTATCGACGGGATGATCGTGACGACCGCGACTATCGTCGGCGATCACCGTCTCCCGTGGCTCGTGGCGACTACCATCGCGGCCCGCCCCAAGCGCATCGTGGCCTGCCGCCCATGATGCATCACATGCCAGTAGAACATAGTGTTAAACGGGTGAACGAGATTTGTAGGGATTACAGAATGACTGGCCGCTGCTCGCGCGGATCGCGCTGCCTCTACATTCACGCGCTGGATGAGGATCCAAAGCCTCGCGAACCCTGCCGCGATTTTGCTCGCGGTTACTGCGCTCGCGGTGATCTTTGCCCCTATTCGCATCGTGTCATGGACGATACTTCCAGGGATGTGTGCCGTGACTTCATGCGAGGAATGTGCACGCGAGGCGCTCGATGTCCGTACCTGCACATCGGTCTCGTGCCAGCGCCGCCTCAATTTCTCTTCCCACCTCCCATCGTGCCCACCCCCCAGCCTCTACCACTCCAAGCAAACAAGGTTACTGCCAGCTCCTCCCTCTTCTTCTCCTTCTCATCGCTCGCCGGCGTACTCAGCCACAGCTCACTGCCCGCTTCCGCTCACCACCCTCTTCGTCTTTTACTTCTAACATTCCTCCTTCACTTCAACAACTTCTTACCTTCTGCGTGTTCTGCCCCTCTTGCATCCAAATTAACTGCGCCACATCCTCAAACAAACTCTTCTTCACAAATCAACTCCAATCTACCTCTGCTCCACCTGCTCTCATCTAACCCCATTCACTTCCACTTCATCCCCTCAGCCCGCTCGTGCTGGACCTGAAGTCTGCAGGGACCATCTCTTCCGAAAGAAGTACGCCCTCCTTAGGAGCTCGCGTTCGGTCGTCCTGCAACGCTTCTGTCAAGTTTCTAGCGCTAACGCTGTGTTTTCTCCATTCCTTCATCTCTGTCCCGCGACAGCTGTACACGAGGCAAGCAATGCCCTTACCTTCATGTCGTCCTCGCGGACAAAGACACCGAGCTGGCTCCCGGAGGCAAGAGGAAGCGGGAGGGCGGCGACGATGACGATGAAGACGTCCGTCACGACGACAAGGATGAGTACGTGGATATTGAAGAGCTCGAGAAGGACAACAGGCACTTGCGAAGCGAGAACAAGATCATCCGCGAGGAGAACAAGATGCTACGTGAGGAGAACCTGAGGTTCCGCGAGGACAACATCCGGCTGCGCAAGCTCATCGAGGAGACCAAGAAGGAGAGGGACTCTCCTGAGCAGAACCCCGGTTCTCCTCTTTGAACCTCTCTCTCGAGGCAAGAGCGGCAAGTTTCTTGAGACGGCTCAAGAACCGTCTCTCCCCATCTATGTTCAATCAAGCAAGCGAAAACGCGATCTTCCATTGCGAGTCTCTGTGGTGCGGCGTGCGCCGTTACTCTTCTTTCTGGACCTCGGCGTGGGCGGCGTTGTTGGCCTCCAACGTTGCCACGCCAGCCTTGGGCGGGTGGATCTGGAAAGTCTCGTAGGAGTCCTCCTCGCTCAGGTTGTTGCTGGCCTTTGCTCCTCCTCCGCTCGCGGGCACAGCCGAGGGCGCCAGGCGCTGTATGTTGGTGAGGCCCATCCTCTTCATCTTCGGCTGCTCGGGCATGCTTAGCCCTCTACGCTGCGGCGCCTTGCGCTTCGTCGTCTCTGCGGCATGAGAATGAGAAACGCATACGTGGCGCAGCTCCACGGACAAACAAACATACGCGGGAGAAGTTGGCTCGGCTGACTGGCGCGGGGAAGGCCTCCACCACTGCTCTGCTGCTGACGAAAGCTCGCAAGACGCTCTTGAAGCCTGCGGGAGGTAGAGCCCAGCTTCTGCAGGAAGGGCGGGGGATCACGTCCAAGAAGAGACTCCGAAGACACAGCAGTGGCCGGTGGTGTCGCTCGCGATCCGAGCGGTGACGTGTGCTGACCAAGCGAATGTGGGCCAGCCGGCTGGCGTGCTTCCAGCCCCAGGACAATTCGGCTTTGCGCGGCCTGGCGCCCAGATCCTTCTTTTGCTGAAGCTTCAGCACGCTTGTCCGGCGGACAGTAGCGAAACTGCGCCAGGCTATCGGCGAAGGACGAAGCTCCAGTCGGAGGCGAAGCGTCATCCTGCAGCGGATTGCGAGCAGGCGATTCGGCTGACGTGCGTTGTGAGGCTAGTTGGCTCGGCCGCGACCAGAGGAAGCCGTACCCATTACGTTGACGAGCAAGCCATCCTGACTGCCGATAAGGTGTGGCGAGTGGAGGAACGTAGGGGCAGCTGTCTGGGTCAGCTCCATTACCTCCGAGCGCCCATATTCTGGCCTGTCGACTTGCTTAGTTTGTCCAGTCGTCCGGGTGAGGAAGAGAGTGAGGTACTTGCGCGCCAGAGGGTAAGGGTCTCTCTGACTGTACTCAGGCTGGCGGAATTCGTTCAAGCCTGGTTGATAGCCTTGTGGTGGCGTGTACTGCTTGCTCGCGAGCGTAGAGGAGGGCAAGTTCCACGCATCGCCAACAGTAGACCTGCAAAACGGGAGTCTCAGGATCAACTACGGATGCGGTCAAGTCTCTTCCTACCTTTCGCTTGTGGGCTGCTGCCAGGGCGACGTTGACTCTCGTTTTTGACGTTGTACCTGCTCAGCCAGACCTCGTACGAGGGCGGCTCCTTGGCTTCGTTGAAAGTGCATGATTTTCATAGCCCTACACGTTTACCGTCAAGTCATAGAAGAACAGCCGAAGGAACGTTCCATGACGAACCTTTCCAGCGCAGCTACATAGTCCTCGAACCCTGCATCTTATCATCATTAGAGAGGCGCTTTACAGAAGAATGAGGGTTGTTGGAACGTACAGGGTTGTAAACGCGGAGGTGGATTGTCCTTCTAACACGAAAGGTAAGTAGGTGGTGCGGAGGAGCATAGACGACGTACTGGAAAAGTGGTCGCTTGGCAGGGCTTGCCACAAGCTGGGCACACACAATCGCCCGCAAAGGAAGATGATGTAGCAGCAGCGTAGCAGGTATGGCAAAACACGCGTCCGCAGCTGGTGAAGACGACTTCAAGCCAAGCGGGCCAGCTCTCACTACTCGCCACATTGTAGCACGAGTTGCAATGAAGCCACACAGGCTCGTCCATCGGAAGAGCTCCTCTCGTAGGCCAGCCGTCCACAAGAAGCTTGCCGAGAAAAGAGAGCGAGTAGAAGAATGACCTTTGCCGGCTCTACGAGACGTCGCCGCGGTTTGCCTGCTCTACGGGAAAGTTCAGGAGTAGGACATCGTTAATGGCGCTTGACGAGCTGCCGCTACCAGGACGAAGATGTGGCCATGAGTGATTGTAGTCTATTGAGAGAAACCATGCGCGAGAGTTGCGCGACAGGCGTGCTTCACAGCTCCATGCGCATGTGCAGGGCACCGTTCGTGTCTGGTATATATTGCTCAAAGATAGGCGAAGTGATGGTGCAGTACTCTGCTCGAGCCCGCAAGACGTGAGCTCGGTGCCAATTCACAGTTTGAGAGGACGGTGGCGTACCCGAAAAGCCCACCTTCTCATAGGCTCTTACCGATGCCTCGTTGTCAGCATAAGGCGTAATCTGTGCCCGCTTGAAGCCCCGCGCTCGTCCCGCATCAAGCACGGCGAGCATCAACTGGTGACACACGCCGCGCTTGCGGAAGGTCGGAGCCACAGCAACATATTCGACGATCCAGTGGTCTTCTTCGCCTGTTAAGAGCCATGTAACTATCGTGCACCGTTGAAGTTGAGAGGGAAGGGGAAAGGCGCATTACCATTCAGCGAGGGCCAGAGGATCAGTAGATCATTCCACACGCGCTCCATCTTTGCCAGTTGTTCGCCAGTCCATCCTCGCCCTGTGACAGCTGCTGTGAGAGCTCGCCAGAGGCCATCTCCTGTCTTTTCCTTTGGCGCATAGCCGCACGCAGCTGAACCCGAGCTACGATCAGCCAATCTCCTCCAGCCACGGCACACTGCCGCGGGGGGGGGGGTAAGCACCTCCGGCGTGGATGCCATCAATTTCAGCAATCAGAAAATTGTCCCAAGCCGTGAACGTAGGCTCGCGGCTCAGCACAAGCTCACGCAGAATGGAAAGCAGCTCATCTGAAGCAGCAGTATCAAGAAGAACATCGTAAAATCCCCGGGGAAGTGAAGATCTCGAGGCTTCTAGCAGTACCCACGCCAAGAAAGTCGCATCGTCGGCTGTGGCCGGCCGTACAGTCACCTTGCCGTTCAGCTGTTCCATGACGGCCAAGTAAAGCGGTGTGACTGCTAACAACGCTGCTCAATTTGTGCTCTCTTCCTTGGCCCGGGCTTTGTTCCGCGGAAGGCATCTGCCGGCCAACCGCCGAATCAGTTGGTTTTCCTTGTCTGGCCTCAAGAGGAGTGAGCCCCTGCAAGCGAGCCGCAGTGTATCCCTCGCGTTTCAGTAAGTAAAGTACATGAGCGAGCAGGCCACTCACGAGCAGAGGAAGCGAGAGGAAAAGCTGAGAGCGATGGTACGTCGTCCTCCTTGCCTTGTGAATGGAGTGAGGAAGTTGCTTAACCAACAGAGCACCTGCAACAGCTGGCGCAGAAGCCTCCCTCAGCCAAATGGATGAACCGGTGGTGTGCTCCCCTCACTAAAGCGTTCGACCCGGTGTTCTATGGGCTTGAGAACGTGCCAACTGACTCGAGCGCTCCGCTCATGTTTGTTGGCAACCACACTATGCTGGTATGTCCCCGCTTTGCCCTCTGCCTCCCATTGCCCTTTAAGCATAAGTACCCGACATGCAGGCCCTGGACCTTCCTGTCCTTTTATTGGGGCTTCTCCAAGAGCTGGGCTTGTTCGTGCGCACGATGGGAGATCACGCCCACTTTGCCATCCCCATCTGGAAGCGCTTCCTTATGAAGATGGGCGTGGTGGACGGGACACGAGAAAACTGCAGGGCACTCTTAGAAGACAAGTACGAAGCGCTAGCTCCTCCCATTTACCTCCACTAACCGGACCGCAAACAGACAGCCCGTGCTGATCTACCCTGGAGGAGCGAGAGAGGCCTTCAAGAAGAAGTGTGACCCCAAGTATTCCCTATTCTGGGCAGGTTGGACGGTCTCTCCTCCTTGCTGTGTGAATCACGTTGAATGACAACGGCACCTGCGCTTATGCAGATCACAAGGGCTTTGCTCGGATGGCCATTCAGACTCAGAGCACAATTGTTCCGGTGACAGTGCTAGGCATGGAGGACATGATCGGGGTGTTATGGGACATTCCTGCGGTACGGCAAGGCTGTTTACAAGCCTTTCTGCACGAGGTGTGACTCACTGGGCTTCTCTGGCAATTTGCAGTTCAGTAAGCGCGACATCACTGTGCCGGCCATGAAGCCGCCAGGGCCCCGCAAGTATCAGCGCCTATACTACTACTTTGGCAAGCCCATACCCACATCATCATTCCAGCGCGATGATAGCGACGAAAATGCAACTCGCCTGCGGGATGAGTGCCAACAGGTCATCCTCTGTGGCCTCCGCTACTTGCAGGCCATTCAGCGGGTAGACCCCAACCGATTCTGCTACGTCAGGTGCGCTCCCCACATGAACTTGCTCCCAATGTTGCAAAAAAAAACCTAACACAACAGCGGGAATTAGGATGTTGAGAGCCCTGTTACCCTGGCGCGAGGAGAGGAAGGCCATCACCAGCGGAAAGGACGGTGAAGTTGTGGTTGGAGACCCGCCAACGATCGAACACTGTCACCCATCCGAGATAAGCGGGCAGTCCGTATTGACAGACGAAGAGAGCACAGAAGAGGCCACCGCGCCCCGGACCACGCCCGAGACGCCTAAGTGAGCACCAAGAAGAAAGTGTTTAACCCTTATGATGTATTTGCGTGATTGGTTGAGAATATCTCAACATCATTGAACTTTCCGCCACACCGCGGGGTCGGTTTCGGTGGTGCTTCCACGTTAACGGCAGCCGCGAGCTTGTTACGTCCGTCGGACGACGGACCGCCACGGTTGGCCAGAGCTCACGAGCCCGGAGTAAGTGGTCTCGGTGATGGTGTTCACCTCACGGTGTAGTCCTCGGCTACACCACGCGCGGGCGGGACCAAAGCTCATCGCGGATGGCGCAGCTTGAAGTGGAAGACCCCCGAGAAGAACTCAGGCGGTGAAAGGCGAGAGAGAGGTGTGCATGGGAGGAAAGAGGAAGGCGGAGAGAGAAGAGTAGGCTGTTCACTCTCCATAGTGTCCTCCTCCATCAGCGAAGCTGCTGGGCGTGTATGTAGAGAGAACTTCATGATGAAGGTCTCTGCGAAGAAGGCTGGGTCGCGGCTGTTCATTGTGTACTCGAGAGGAGTGGGAAGGGGCTCGTCGTGAGCGGTGGAGGGCAATGGTTTGTTTGCCCAAGCTGGCGCGGAACTGACACAAGTACTTGGTGCAGGCGGAATTCGCGAATTTTCAGGTTAGGCTCCCCGAAATTAAGTGACAGTTCACACTTGGATCCCTCCGTTTGCCGCGCCGTCCAACCACAACTCACCGATCAACTGCTGTCACGGTGCTTAGTTGCTTGCCGCGGAACAGACCCGAAGCGCCGCCTTCCTTTCGGCGATCTGGGCGAGGCGCTTTAGGTGCCTCTTGGGACTTGCTGCTTGCTGGTGGCCCAGAGACGAAGGAACAGTCCGCGAAAAGAAGAGAGAGAGAGAGGAGAAAGTGATGTCCCTGTTCTCAGAGGTACGGTGTGTGCAAACAACAGCTTCAGCTCAGTAAAACTCTCTGGTATCACCTTCGCCCACTTCCTCGTGCCTGAAGAGGCCGTCGCCCTGCGCCACCACCCAGTGGGGCAGAAGCCACTCGCTTGAGTAGTAGGTGCCAGCCTCAAAAATGCGGTTCCAGTCCTTCTGCGAGATCTCCCACTGCGTGTGTGTGTGTGTGTGATGCGCGCCAACCGACACGTTAGTTCGCCGCGCGCAAGGCAGCTGGTGTGGGACGAGAGGATAGGGAAGAAAAAGCGTACGAATGTGTTGATCCACCATTGGCGGTCGTACATGATGGGGTTGTTGGTCCAGCCGCACTGCGCGGCATCGATGCACCAGAAGCTGTAGTCACAACCGCACTTCCACATCCTGCGCGCGCCAGCTGTTAGATGAACCCAGACGCGCCTCATTCCACCACAAGCGAGGAAAGGGGAGGAATCTTTACCTGTGGGGATAGTTGGCCAAGAGGAAGTCATCCTTCTTGTAGTGGTAACCGTTACAGAAAAGATGAGGCTCCCAGCCGGGCTGGGTCAACCACTGGTGGAATACACAAGCGCAAGCGCAGGGCGGGATTAGAAGGTGAACCTTTGGAGAAGGACAAAGCATGCACTCAGCTTGACTGAGCGGTTGAGGAGAGGAATGATGTACCATGTTGACACCGGCATCATCGTCCCACTGCGGAGGATCAGTCTTCGAAGGGTGGATGTTGGGGTTACCGTGGTTGAACCTCGAGCGGAACTTGACCACGTCGGCACGAGAACCGTTCGTCTTACCGAAAAGCAAGCGCTTGGCCAAGTCGAGCTGCAACCCAAGCCCAGGTGAGGCCTTATGCGCGGCGTAACCAGGAAGGCAGGCGTGTAGTGTGACAACACTGTACCTGTTCGATCACGGTCTGGCGCGGCTCAACAAGCTTCCAGTCCTTCTCCAAGAAGAGAACGAATCGGCTCTTCACAGTCTTCATCAGATTACCTGTTACAGAAAAAGAAAGTTAGAAATAGAAACGAGAGGAGGGAGGAGGGTATATCAGTACCGAGTGCCTTGCCCAAGCCAACGTTTTCCTCCTGGTTCATAACGGTAAAGCCATACGTCTTACCCACCGACTCAATCTTGGCGCGAATTTCAGGATCACCACCTGACACAGACAGACAACGTGAGAAGGCCAGCGTGGCAGCTACGCAGAAGGGGTAATGAAAGAAGAAGACGAGCGAGTGGAGAGTGCATACCGTCGATGTAAATAACGGTCTCCTGCACGTACTCCAGAAGGCCGTGCTCCTTCCACGACTTCATGGAGCTCTCCAAACTCAAATGCTCACTTCACATGAAAGCGCGAGGGAGTTGCATGTGGTGAGGCTCATGCAACACACGACGAACAGCCAACAAACAAAATGAAGCGGTGCGAGACGCACTTGTAAACGGAGACAATGAGAGCCAGCGAGTCATCTTCCTCTTCAGGAACGGGGTCAGTAGGAACGCAGCACCCGACACACTTTTCCTGTAGTTGTGAAAGCGTGAGGGATCAATGTCTGCTGTCACAAAATGATAGAAGACAACAGAGGTTTTACTAACCTGAACCCAGCCAGGCGGGATCAGCTTCTGGAAGCGGGCAAGGGGGCCAAGGGAGTTGGCAGGGCGGGCGCAAAGGGCCGAATAGTCAGGGTGCGAAGACATCCAGGTCGGAATCTTGGGCTCCATCTTGATCTTCGTGGCTAGAAGACAAAAACGGAGTCTAGATGAGTCATAGCAAGGGTAGGAGGGACTGTAGGTAAAGGGGAGGGGCTCGTACTGGTGTACGTGGAGGCAACAACATTGCTGACGCAGTAGCCAAAGAGCGTCTGACGGTCGATGTTGCCGGGAGCAGCGCACATCTCTCCTTCTATGGCCGTGCAAAAAGCACTGTGTCTCACACAGTCCTGGTAGGTCTTAAAGCTTTCGCAGTTGACATTCTGTGATTGAGTCCCTCCACCCACCATATCAACTGCTAATCACCCGGGTGACACTGTCAGCTCGATCCTTCAATTCACCATTGAAATTGAATGGTGGCGTACTGCGAGGTGGTTTCTGGTGTCCATCGTCAAAGATTGCTGAGGGACCACTGGCATCCAAGCCGCTACAACGACGATTTAACGGGAGAAAAGATAAGAATTGAAGAAGATTGAAGAAAAAAAAGGCAGAAGGTAATCCAACGCACCTAATGTCTGACTTATAGAAGAACAAAAGCATGAAAGAGAGGACGAATGTCACGAAGATGAGGAAGACGATCCGCCACATCGTTCGTCCCGACAGAACGATTTCAACCGACCCCATGTTGGATACGCAGTCTGATTCAACCTCTTTACGTCAAGAATTGAAGAACTTTGCGGTTGAGTCGTTGATGGGCGTCCCTGTCGTCGTGGCGCCACACCCCCTTGCTACTCTAGGAAACACTTTTTTGGTGACCTTTCGTCGGCTTTAACCCAAACAACTGCTGACGTCAGCATCGTTTGTGTAATTACCGGCACGCCATGTGACCTCGAGCACAAGCAAGATGGAGAAGGGAGAGGGGCCCGTATTCGAAACAAGGGAGCTTGTACCTGAGCACGCTCGCTTTCTTTTATCAGAGGAATTCTCTCAATGTGACCCTCAGCTCCCAGGTGACCTTGTCCTCCTCTGTGCTGCGGTCAGTCTGATCTCTGAAGATTATGCACACAGCACTGCTCGAGCAACTGGGCCGGCACGGAGCAAGTGAGTGTTGGCATAAGCACGGCACGTTCAAGCAGCACTTGTTTGGCGTCTGGCGTATCCTTTACCTGTGGAAGCAGAGCCAAGCGGTACACGTGCCTCGTGGGCAGAGTGGGTGATGCAAACTCACTTGTGCCTTGTTCAGGTGTGTCGGTGCGGACTTTACCATAGTGCCTACTCAAACAGCTACGTCAATTTGGCCATCTTCAAGCCCGACACGGGGAGGGACGCAGTACGCCAGGCAGTGGGCAAGGAGGCCGAGGACCTGGTTCGTTTTGCCCTCCCCTCACGTTGCCCTTCTCACGGCTTAACGTTGTGTGGTTCATGTTAGATTCACTTCTTCTGCACTATTCCGCGCCAAGAGCTCATCTTCAACCACATCTTGCCCCTCTACCCCGACAAGCCGATACCAAAGGCAACCACGCATTTTGCTCCATTGCCATCCCTGGCATGCCTTCTCACTTCCTCCCTCCCCCTCCCCTCTTTGATGGTTAGGAAGGTGTGGAGGTGAGGCACATTCACAACAAAGACCTCATGATCCGCGTCTCTCCCAAGCTCATGAAGCTGTCCTTAGTCCTCACCATTGCAGACTTTTGTGTACTTACCCACAACCTTGGCGCCATAACCTTGTTCGAAGTTGTCTCGCTAACCAAGCACCACAGGACCAATGGTATGGTTGGCAAGACCTTCTCTTCGCCAATGAGGGCGGTCTTACCATGTCAGGTGACAATCCTGCCACTTTATGGCCCTCTTCTGGCAAGCCCGGTACGGCCATGCCGCTTGAGCTCTTCATCAGCACCTCCCAGTTGACGCAAGCGCACTGTAGGACTCTGGATGAGCCGGCTCTCGCACATGGCCGTACTCAGCAAAAGGATCCATGAATTGGATCCTGATGGTGACCCTCTCCCGCCTATCTTCAATAATTGCACAACGGCGTTGGCACCAGAGGCGGAGCAAGAAGCGCTGTACGTACCCGACTACTTGCATGATCAGTCCCCACCCCAAGACGTGACTTATTCCACCTACCGCAGGAACTTGTATTGGAACGTCATCCTGCACAAGACCGAGAAGGAGAAGCACGAAGAGGCAGCAGAGGACTTGCGCAAGGCCATTACGTTGAATCCCTTCATCGCTGAGCCGCGCATCCTGTTGGCGCAAATCTACAATGTTGCTGGCCGCCACAAGGAGGCTGAAGAGCAAGCACAGGTTCTAAGACTAGAGTCCATTTGCTCTGCCAATACGCCAAGCTGACTTTTGAGTGTGATGAACAGGAGGCATTGCGGCTGTTGTTCGAGTGGGGAACCGCGTGGGACAAGGTACATGTCGCCATTTCCAGGCGCGGTCAGCACCGACGCTCTAACCCAACCTCTTCCTGCTTTCCAGCGCGTGGCGTGGGAGGGTTGGATCGCCTGGGCGAGGATTAACGTCCTCAAGGCGAGACAACGCGAGTGGCCAACCACGGCCTTTGGGATCATTAACCTGGGCCTGGTTTGATCACCAGTACCGAATAAACAAGCCGGGCTTTTTCCGGGCATGCTACGCGCCTGCTGGAAAAGGAGAGCCTAACGGCAGCAAGAAGAGAGTCCCTCCCTTGCCCGAGAGACTTATTGCCAGCCGAGGCTGCAGGTTACTCTCTCTTCTACACCCTTTCTACTCCACAAAGACTTGTTCTCTCTACCTATAGGCGCTGTATCAGCCGTTTTGGCGCCATAACTTGGGCAACATCCCTCCCCAGATGGAACGAACTGCTGTCAATAACTCTCTTTCTCGCCTGAGTGAAGGGGAGGCTGGTTCGCGATCTAACTCCACATGTGGATTTTTCGAACCACACGAGTGGAAGCCCTCCGTCTGTCGCAACTGCTTCAGTTCTCTTCTCGCCCACGAACTCCAGGAGAGCGTCTCTTCAGTCTCCCCCCGCCTTCCTGCGCGACGGCAGACGAAAACGATCCGTGTGCCGCACTTCGAGACGTTCGAGTACAAGCTGCGCACCGAGGGTCCGCAGGCCGAAGTCGCTGTCCACAGCACACCTGCAACATGTAACTTGACGCCAGGCCAACCGACGACCAACAGCGGCGCCACCAGCCAGAAGAGCAGCAAGGAAGACGAGCTTGCCCACGCGACCGTTCTTGAGGAGCTCACATCTGATAGCGATGATGACTACACCTATGAAACAGAGGAAGAGCAAGTGCGTCTACAAAGGTCAGAGGCCCCCGAACAACAGGGTGAAGAGGACGAGGAAAAGCCACAAGCAATGGAAGAACCTGTGGAAGAGCGGTTGACAGAAGCACTGGAGCTTATCAAGCGATTGCGAGCCAAGATTACCCGCAAGAATGAGCGTTGGAAGGAAGCCGAAGAGGTGCGACGCACGCTTCGAGAGCGAATGGACGAGCTGCTACAGGAAGCAGCCGAGAGCCTCGCCGAACAAAAGCGGCTGTGCGAAGAGCAAGCGCAGGCCTGGGCACGTGAGAAGGAGTTCTGGGTCCAAGAAACCACCAAGGCCCAGAAGACCGTGTCTCAACTGAGAAGCTCGGTGCTGATTCAGGTACCACAGCCTGTCCGTCTTTAGCTGAAGGTTTTCATTGTTGACACGCTTCTTCTGCTCCAGCAAAAGGAACTACAGCAAACATTAGCGAAGCTGAGCTCCGAGTCGCAAGAGCTGAAGCCTGTCCCAGAGCCCGTCAAGCCAGCGGCGGTGCATGTCTTCTTTTTTGTGTTGATTTATAAATATTCGAATTATTTAGGATCATTTATTTATTTCACAACTCACATGCAGCACTACACGCAGACTTATGACGACGCTCAAGTGCGCAAGTGCCAGTCCATCGTGCGTAATTGGTTGGTCAGAAAGCGTGGCACCCGCCTCATCTCTCTCGGTATCCGTCTCATCTCTCTCGATCTTCGTCTGAGCGAAACTCACACACGCCCAACCCCACAGTGCGAGCGTTTTCGGTGTCGCCACACGCCAAAACGCAGAGGCGACGCTTCGCCACGATCCGCGAGTTCATCCAGTCGGAGCGCAACTATGTAGAAATGATGCAGCATGCGATCGAGGTGCTCAAGCAACGCTTCTTCCTTGCTCTTGCTCTTCAAGTAGTGGATCTGACACAATGTTGTACTACCCTGCGCAGCACTATATGATGAAGCTGCGCGACAAAGCAGCTTTTGAAGCCCACACGTTCACCTCAGACGATGTGGACAACCTGTTCAACAACATGGAGATCTTGACGATCATCTCGCAGCAGTTCCTCCATTCCATGGAGCAGCGCTTCTTGAGCATGGACAAGTTCACCTGTTACGGCGAGATCATTCTCAAGTACGTTGCCTTGTCTTCCTCTTCACACCAACGTTCTACTGCTCGAAGGGGCCTGACCTGAAGTTGCCCTCGGGAACAGGTTCCTGCAGTTGCTGCCCCTCTACTCTGTCTACTACCGCAAGTACGACGAGACCAACGAGCTGCTGCTTAAACTGAGCGAGAACGAGGAATTCACGCAAGCGGTCGAGGTGCGCGCTGCTCCTCCTCTTCCCCCAACGGTTCCGTAACAGCCCAAGCTAATTGACAAGTTGCTGCGATGAACAGGAGCTTCAAAAGACTTCGACATACAATCCCATGCTCGCCCTCAAGGTCTATCTGTACAGGCCATGCCAACGGATTCCACAGTACAGCATGCTGCTCAAGCAGCTTCTCACCTACACCCCAGGTACCCAGAGGGCCTCTTCTCTTGGGGATGGCCAACCGAAGCTGACACACATGGTCTGATGGCAGGCGAGCATGTGGACTACATGAACATCCTTACGGCGGCTGATCGAGTCCAAACCATCCTGTCGCTCCTCAATCGGCGCACACAAGTCGAGCAGTCCAAGCGGAAGACTATGGAGGTTCAGAACAAGCTCATCGGTACGTCACAAGGAAGAGAGGGCTGTCAAGGGGAGCTGTCCTGTTGAGCACACTCATCTAACCGCGCCGCGCCGTTCCCGCAGGTTACGACAAGTCGCTCACAGACGACAAGTCCCGCCAGTTCGTGGAGGAAGACGAGTGGCTTCTGCTGCGCAACGTCCAGACCGACCCGAACAACACCAGGAAGCTCGCCAACACTAAAAAGTAAGGCTCCTTAACCTAAAGGAACGCGCTCTATGCGGCACATCTCATGGTCGCCTGTACCCATCAGGTTGCGATCGCTCGTGTGGCGGGGCACGTCAGACAACCTCAAATACTCGCAAACTGTATCACCACAGGGCACCGTCAAGGTAAGGTCGGTCCACGTCTTCGTGTTCTCCGACATGCTGCTGTACAGCCCTCCTCCCTCCCCCCCCCAAGGCCTGGGACCGAGCTAACGTTCGTGTGTCCTCACCTCGACCAGGTTCACCAAGCTGCTTGGGAACGGGACCTATCGCTACAAGTTCAGCATCCCGCTCAGCGGGACCATCGTCACGGAGATGCACGACTCCAGTACGTCGTCGTTCATGACCTCTCTTGCTTCTGCGCGTCTTCTCTGTGTGGAGGCTCACCTGCGGTCCTCACGTGAACGGCAGGCGTTCTCGGTGAGGGCTACGACAACCCGCTGATGATCAAGCCAAAGACGGGCAATGAGCGCTTCTTCTTGTTCAGAGACTCGACCGAGCGCCGCAAGTGGACGGCCAAGCTGTGGCCTTTGATCCTCGTCCTCGACGAAGACGGCCGAGTTCGGCCAGAGGTACTCGTTCTAACCCCATTTCTATCTTATATGAGCGACGCTCACATCGTCGACAACTGGGTCAAATCAGGAACGGAGGCGAATCCTACGCGGACCGCACATGCGCCTCACGCAGATCGGAATGGCCAATTTGATGAAGGCCGCCATGGGTGCTGAGCCCAATGACGCTAGCGAGCTGCAAGAAGCTCCCGCGGTACGAGCACACACAGCTGACCGCTCATTACGGATGCGATGGCTGATGGCCTTCCTCACCTCTCTGCCATGGCTCTTCTTCTTTCTATGACGTGCGCTCAGGAGTCGAACTCGATCGGCAAGCGGGCCACGGTGGCTTCGTTCCCCGTGCAGAAGATCATGGAGCACGATATGCCCCGCCCGAGGTGCATCTCGCAGGACGGAGATGGCGGCGCCACCACCACCGACCCGAGCGGCCTGTTTGCCGAGCCAGAGCCCGAGCCCGAGCCAGAGGGAGAAGGCAACGAGCATCGGATGCTGCTGGCTTCTCGTCGGGGACACAGCACCTCGGAGCAGCTCCCAGGAGGGCAAGTTCCTGCATCCCACGAGCAATCGCAGCTCAAGGTCACCAGCAGGAGTGCTGCGGTGGAGAATTCGGACGACGAGGGCGATGAGGAGGAAGCCGGCGGCGGCAAGGATCGGGAAACGCGGCGCAAAGCCCAGAAGCTCAAGCGTGAGATCGCCAACATGGAGTGGATGCGGCGCAAGGAGGAACAGGAGCGCGAGCAGCGGGTGTGGCGACAAACGGAGCGCGAGCGGGTGCGGTACGACAAGAAGCCGACCAGCCCCGCCGGCACCAACGCCGAGCGAGTCAACGAGCGCAAGCGGTCGCTCGCCGAGGAGACCAGGGGCCGGGCCGATCGGAGTGAGAGCAGAGACCGGTCGCGCGAGGGCGGTGGCAGCATGCGGCGGAGGCGCGACAAGGCCGCCGCGAAGGAGCCCGAGAAGCGAGGATCGGACAGTACGAGCGACAGCAGCGACGACGACCTGGACTTAAGCGAGATCAAGCCTTCACGGCCGAAGCTCCAGTCGGCCTGGCTCGAGCGATCGGCCAACAATCTGCCCGGAGTGAGTGCTCAACGGCCGCAGCGCCAGGCGGGCAGCCACCGCAACCTGTCGGGTTCCACCCCGGGAGAGCGGCGGCCCACAAGGAAGCAGTCGGCAACGGAGAGGAGCCGTTCGACAAGCCACACCAAGCGCAAGGAGACGGGGGACAGGAAACAGTCCGATTCTTCGAGCAAGCCTCCCACCTCGAGCCGCTCCCACATCCTGCGCAGCATCACGCGCCCCGTGATGGACAGAGACGATGACCTTCCGGTTCCGAGCGGCAGCCGCACCGCGCGGGAGTCCCGCACCCCCTCGTCGGCGGACGTGCGCCGACACTCGCGCAGCAACAGCGCCGACGACCCCGCCCTCAAGCGCCTGCTGAGCAGCTCAGCGCCAGTGGTGACCGTGATCGCGGGCAACAACAACGCCACTCCCATCAGCAGCAGCAGCAGCAGCAACCTCGTGCCGACGAGCCCCTCTGGAGAGTCGGTCTGGAAGAAGTCGAGCAAGCCGCTCTCCTCCCCGCGGAAGGGCAACATCGAGCGCACTTGAGCCGAGCCCGCACACACACAAGATCTTCGCTTCCTCCACATGGAGGAGGAGGAGGAGGAGGAGGATGAGGAGGGATGATGTAATCGTGTAATCCTGACGCCAGCCATGAAAAAACAAAAATGGAAGAAAAAAGGAACTCTTCAAGAGGAGGGGAGGACAGAGTAGAGGTGGTGGTGTTGGCGGTGGAGGCGCCTGCTCAGGCGCTGGGGTAGTGGTTGAGCCGGTAGAGGAGGACGCGGCCCTTGTTGTTGCCGATGGCGACGAAGCCGCTGTTGGGCGAGAAGTCAAAGTCCATGACCCGCCCCAGGTGCGCTTTGTCGTTGGGCCAGTTCTGGAAGACCGTCAGCGAGGGCAAGTGCACCTGGAGGACACGGGAGTGTCACGGGCAGCCGAGTTGTTGTTCGCGATCAGTCATGAGGCCCGATGAAAACAAGAAGCGGCAGCAATACGGTACCATTCGGAACGAGTCGCGGGCGGCCCACGAGGTGATGCCCAGCAGCTGCGTGTCGTGGTTGAACTTGATCGCCGAGACGGTCGTCTGGAGGTTCATGAGGACCTTCTCTGGCTTGGGCGACGGGCTGTGCGCAGCCAGCGTCTGTTCCGTGTAAACGTTCACCACTCCGCTCTGTGACCTGCGCGTCGCCATAAAACAATATTAAGAATCCCTAATATTCTTCCAAAATAAAATAAAATAGATAATCTTAACGTACCCGACCGCAGTGTAGGCACCGTTGGGCGACATGGCGAGCGAGCTGGTCTTGCTCATGCCCTCGTCCGCGAACCGGTAGAGGCACCTGTGCGTTCGCAGGTCCCACTGGTAGATATGCGCGTCTGCATGCCCGTGTGTGTGTGTGTGTTTGTGTGTGCGAACGAGCGTGAGTGGACAAGTGTGAGAGGCGGGCGGTCGCGCAGGCGTACCATTGCCGCCGGTGAGCATGGTATAGCCATCGGACGCGAAGCACACCGAGTTCACCGTCGCCGTGTTCGTCTTGAAATCGGCTGTTTCGCAACACGACAGACAAAGTAAGATGAATAATTGATTATTTTTTTTAATTGAAATAAAAAGAAGAAGAGCCAGTGAAAAAGGCGCAATTGAGGAACGCACCGATCTTCTTCTTGGTTTGATTGGAGACGAGGCTCACGTAGCCGTTCTGGCTGCAGAAGGCCAGGTACTTGTTGTCCGGCGAGTGGAATACGTGCTCCGTGGAGGTGTCGGTGTTGCGTCCTGCCTGGAAGTGTCAGGCCAGCTCGGCTCGGGCACGGGAAGGACGAGGAGGGCACGCACCGGTGGGGTTCCACACACGAGAGACCTTGGACGAGAGGACGTCGTAGACGTACATGTAGGGCCGGCGGCCCGCGGCGATGGCTTCCCGGCCGTCGGGAGAGAACCAGGCCTTGGCGATGGGCAGATCCTTGAAGATGACGCCCTGCACCTTGCGGCACTTCTTGGTGCTCACCTGGAAGAGCTTGAGGCTCTTGTCCATGCCAGCGACCATCAGCAACTGGCCGTTGGGGTGGAAGCTGACGGCGTGCAGCCCGGTCGTTTTCTCCTGTAGCGAGGCACACACGATAACATACAATTATTTTCAAGTTTTAGAATATAATATTTAAAAATAAAATACTACACAAAATACAAACAAAAGGAAGAGTAGCGTACCTGGACGTTGGCGTCCTTGAGCTTGGTGAGGCGGAGGATGGAGGGCGGCAGTCTTTGCGAGTGTGAGCTCACCAGACTCTCCGTGGTGGCCAGAAGCTTCTCTTCGTCGTCCTCGTCGTCTGTGGGCGGTACCATGCATGCATGTTTGTTGTTAGTTTCCGCTACTAGGGCGCTCCGGGCGTGCGTCAGACATTACCTTCTGTTGGGTCGATCTCCTCCGGCAGCTTCGCCCATGTTGGGCCACCGGCCTCTTGGTGCGAGAGCTTCTCATACCTGCACAAATATGTATTAAATCAACAAAGGCAAAGGCGAAGAGTGATTTATAAAAATAAAAGTTATTTCATAAATAATTATTGAATAAAATAAATAGTGGAAGGATACCTTTCGCGCAGCCGCTGGGTGTATTCAGCGCCCGTAAGGACTTCATCCTCCTCCCGCTTCATCAGCTTACGCTTCTTAGGGTCGCGCGTGGCAACCCGCACCCTCTCGCTTGCGTCGTCCTCATCTTCCCACGCCACTTGCGGCTTTTTCTGCTCCGCATCGTCATCCTCCAAGTCTTCATCTCCATCTTCTTCATCCTCATTTTCATCCTTAACATCGTCATCGTCATCACCGTCGGCTTCATTCTTGACCATCATCACTCCATCGACTTCAGCCCAAACAACGTCCTTGGGTGGCTTTTCCTCATCGTGAGAAGCGTCTGTGAGCTCATTGCCAAAAGTGTCCACCTCCGCAGCGCCGAAGAGCATATCTTCAAGCTCTGCCTCAACTTCTTTGTCCTTCTCCGTGAAGGTGGGTGGGTGCTTGAAGTACTCCACTTCATTGCTCTTCCTCTTGCGCTCCAAGGCCTGCTCGCTCATTCCCAAATCGTACTTGGATTGAAACTCGCCACGGCCGCGACCGCCTCTTCGCCCACGACCGCCTCGGCCCCGCCCACGACCGCCGCCTCGCTTGCCCCTAATGCTGGCTCCCCGGCCCTCACCCTTGGCAGTCTGAGCCTCCATCTTTCTCAATGTGCGGACAAACGATTGGGATTCTTCTCCGGCGGCAATCAACAGATGCGGAAAAAACTCTGTTTTGGTGCGGAGAATGATTTCTTCCACATTTTCTTCTTCTTCAGAATTCTAAGAAGCTAGGTGGCGCCATGAAGGGAGCTACTCGTCGGCTGCGTCCACGGACGGTGGGCAGTCTTGTCGGCCTTAAGCAACAACGTGACAGATTGTTCAGCACTGCATACAACCGCATCGACCCTTCGGCTGGCGCTCCCATCTTCCTGTGGACAAAAGGTGTGGTTTCTGCCAACGCACGTGGCAGAGAGCTCACGATGTACACTGCAGGCGTGCCGCTGGAGGAAGAGGCCGAACAGCAGCTGCGCAATGTGGCCCAGCTCCCCATCATCCATTCGCACGTCGCTGTCATGCCCGATGGTGCGCGTGCTACACGCCCTTAATGGGAAGACGTGCACTCACCACTCTTGTTGCGCAGTGCATGTGGGCAAGGGCGCGACCGTGGGCACGGTCATTCCGTGCGACGGCGCGGTCATCCCGGCCGGTAGGACTCGCCTAGCCTCACATTTGTCCTGCACCGTACTGATTCTTATGAAATGGCGCCCCTCGCAGCCGTGGGCGTGGACATTGGTTGCGGCATGATCGCCTCCCGCACCAGCCTGACAGCCTCCGATCTGCCCGCCAGCCTCAAGCCGCTCCGGCTGGCCATCGAACAGGCCATCCCCCATGGTGCGCGTCACAACCTTGGCAGAACGAGCCCGCGTGTGGCGTGGGCGTCTAATCCGCGGCTCATCAGGCCGGACCAATAACGGCCGGCAAGGCGATCGAGGTGCGTGGGCCAACGTGCCTGCTCGGGTGGGAAACGCTTGGGGCCAGCATCTAGCAAAGGGATTCCAGCGGATCACACAGCAGCACCCGCAGCTGGCCGACGGAAACTCGTACCAACACCTGGGCACCCTCGGGACTGGCAATCACTTCATCGAACTGTGCTTGGACGAAAGCGATCACGTGTGGCTGATGCTGCACAGCGGCTCGCGCGGCGTTGGCAACCGCATCGGTGCGCCCCTTTGCCGAATGAGCTTCCCCCCCCCCCTTTTTTTTGTCCTTCTTAACATGTGAGGGCACAGGCACGTACTTCATCGAGCTGGCCAAGAAGGACATGAAGCGCCACATCAAGAACCTGCCCGATGCGAGCCTGGCCTACCTGCGCGAGGGCACCCAGCACTTTGACGACTACGTGCTGGCTGTTGGGTGGGCCCAAAAGTTCGCCGAGTACAACCGGCTGCTGATGATGGAGCGCTTCGTGGAGGTGTTACGGGCACAGCCGGGACTGCCTCCCTTCACGGCCGACCTGGAGGCCGTCAACTGCCACCACAACTATGTCAATCGGTGTGCGCAGCCACCTTCGTTTTCAAGCGATCTTCGGATCTCTGACTCATGGCCGGGATCAGGGAGCACCACTTTGGCAAGGACGTGTTCGTGACGCGCAAGGGCGCGGTGAGCGCCCGCAAGGGCGAGCTGGGCATCATCCCTGGCTCGATGGGCGCCAAAAGCTACATCGTCCGCGGTGCGTGCGCCAGGCTTTGACTTGAGCTCAGCCATCTCACTTTCTGGCTCTAGGACGGGGCAATGCCGAGAGTTTCCACAGCTGCAGCCACGGAGCCGGGCGCGTGCATTCGCGCGGGGCAGCTAAGCGGCTCTTCACGCTCGAGGACCACCTGCACGACACGCGTGGCGTCGAGTGTCGACATGACGCCGACCTCCTGGACGAAACGCCTCGAGCGTACAAGGACATCGACGCCGTCATGCAGGCCCAAACCGATCTCGTCGAAGTCGTGCACACCCTCAAGCAGGTCCTTTGCGTCAAGGGCTGATCGCAGAGCCCCTAAGAAGCTGCCGTCATTTGATGAATTTTTTGCTCAGCCGTCACGAACATAGATGTTCGCGTCTCGACCAGGAGGAGGAAGAGAAGCATGAAGAGCGGTAAGGAGAAAGGGGACACGAGAAAAAGTGCGGCAAAGGGAACCGTGTCGTTGCTGCTGCTTGTGACAGAGTGGGCGCGGAACTGTACATCGCTGGTGCCCACTCTCTCCATAAAAAAGAATAATTAAAATACCCTTCCCTTCCCCTTGTGTTCGCCTCTCTCTCCCGCTCGCACTCAGGGGCCGCTTCACTCCTGCACGGCCCCGGCGGTCCGCCACTGGCCCACGCTCTCGGCGTCCATGGTGCCCACGCTCTCCTCGCCCTCCAGCCGCGCCCCGTCGCCGGCCTGCTGCCCGTTGGCGTCATCGGCGCCGAGGCGGTTGATCTTGACGCTCTCGCAGCTCATCTCCTCGGACTTGA
This sequence comes from Acanthamoeba lenticulata, assembly GCA_002179805.1. Lineage (NCBI taxonomy): Eukaryota > Discosea > Longamoebia > Acanthamoebidae > Acanthamoeba > Acanthamoeba lenticulata. Next base: position 13,895 of record NAVB01001215.1, on the reverse strand, counting down.
CCTCCTCGAGCGACGTGAGGCTCTCGGTCCCGTCGCGCTCCTTCTCCTTGGCCCGCTTGAGCGAGGCGACGATCTCCTCCTCCTTGGAGCCGTCGCTCGACCCGTCGTGGGCCATCGGCGCGCCGCCCACCTTGGCGAAGATCTTCGCAAACTTGGACTGCTTGACGGCCTTTTTCCGCAGCATCTTTTCGTCGCGCGGCGAGAGGTGGTTGACTCGCTCCACGAGCTCGAGCAGCAGCGCCGTGAGGCCCGCGCCCTTGACCAGGAACGGGTGCTTGAGGAGCTCCTCGGCCGTGGCCCGTTGGTCGTATTCGCGGATGAGGCACCGCGCGATAAAGTCCTGAAAGTCGGCCGACCACTTCTCTGGCCGCGTCAGCTTTGGTGGCGGCGTGTTGGGCGACGCGATGATGAACAGCGCCTGTGTTCGTGTGTTTGTTCGTGTATTGTGTATCGATGGTCAGCCTTTTCTTCTCTCGAGCAGCAGCAGCAGCAGCAGCAGCAGAACAAGCACAAAAGAGAGGGTAGGCGCCGTACGCGCATGGCCTGCAGGCCCGAGTAGGGCGGCACCATCTCGGCCAGCTCGATGCAGGTGATCCCGAGCGACCAGATGTCGACGCGCGTCGTGTACTCTTGCTCGCACACCAGCTCGGGTGCCTGCATCACCACATTGAAGCGTCAGTCCATGAATCTCATCGCAAAGCGATCTCTCTCTCTCTCTCTCTATCTCGTTGGCACGTGAGAAGGGCGAGGGGGGATGGGCACCATCCAGTAGGGCGTGCCGGTGGCGGTCTTGTGCTTGTCCATCGTGTTGACCATCTGCGTGGCGACCCCCAAGTCGGCGAGCTTGGCCGAGCCCTTGGAGTTGAGCAGGATGTTGTCTGCGCGCAGCCCCACGAGTGTGTGCGTGCGTGTGCGTGGGTGAGACGCTACCGAACAGCAGAACAGGAAAGCTGGAAAAAAAGATGCTCTGCCCCATACCGGCCTTGACGTCGCGGTGGAGTAGTCGTTGCGAGTGCAGGTAATGCAGGCCCTTGACCACCTGCAGCGCCAACGGGAGCACACCAAGTCGACCAAAGTTGAGCGCCACGAGCGAAAGACATCGTAAGAGGAGGAGGTGGAAGAGGAGCCGATACCTGATAGCACACGGCCGCGATTTCGTCTTCGGAAAGCGGCGACTTGAGGCGGTTCATGATCTTCTTGAGGCTGCCTCCCGAACAAAACTCCATCACAATCTGCTCTCCCGCCGGGAGTGTTCGTGGCAGAGGCAGAGGCGAGTCGACGTGAGCCCATAGTTCCCGCTTTGTGGAGGAAAGAACGAAAGCGAAGAAAGAACGAAGGGAGGGAGCGGACCCAGAGGCGTTTGTTGCAGTAGTAGGAGCCATAGTAGGCTGTGACGTAGGGCGAGTCGCACCGCTTAAGGTGGTCGATTTCTCGCACGATTTTCTTTAGCTCATCTTCGCTGTCGTCGTCGCAGATGGCGATGATTTTAATTGCTACAATCTCTCCCGTTCCCTTGTCCATGGCTTTGTATACTCGTCCAAAACTCCTTCAAAAATAAATCAAATAAATCCATCAAAAAAGCAAGTGGATGAGTTGCCAGGGGGGGGGAGCCAGAATGGAGGAATGGGTATATTTTAGAGTTGCTTACCCGCTGCCAATGAGGCCCATGAGAGTATAGTGCTCCTCTGGGTCGTCTGTGTTCATCTTTTCTTTGGAGAAGAAAAAACGCCAGTTCGGATGAGGTGGACGTGCGGCTCGTGTTCTTCTGTGCAGTGAGCACGAGGGAGCTTGTTGGTCTATTAATTTAGTGTCCAAAATGGTGTCCGCAAAAGCAACTGAGTTACGCGCCATTTTCTGTTTTCCCGTTCGTTTTCCTCTTCCTGCCGTCAAACAACACTTGAAGATGTGGCTGCAGCGGTACGGCGGGTGGCGGTCAGCACGGTCCTTGTCGATGCCAGCCTGCGTGGCTGCTCGGCGGCACCTTGGCGGCAGTGCGTGTGCCCTCGCAGCGGAGACCGCGCCCGGGCTCCGTACGTCCGGCGACTTCAGCACGCCGGCGGAAGATACGGTGTGTGTCCTGACCTTCCCCTCTTCTTCTTCTTCTTCTCCATTATGCGGAGCATTTGCCTCATGTCGTGCTCGCTGGGCGGCAGTCCGAGGACCTTGGCCGGATCTTTTCAGGGATTCAGCCCAAGGGCCATCTCCACCTGGGCAACTACCTCGGGGCTGTGGTCAACTGGCTGCGCCTCCAAGAGCAGCGCGTACGCGACCGTCCTCCCCTCTTCGCGTCATTGTCTCGTGCTCGGCCGGCTTCGCACAAAGTGGACTGAACCGGTCATGTTGTGCACGCGCGTGTAGAAGGGCGACCGGGACGGGGTGGTCTTCTGCGTGGTGAACATGCACTCCTACACGACCGACGTCACGCCGGAGGAGCTGCGCGGCAGCACGCGCGAGATGGCCATCGCGCTGCTCGCCTGCGGCATCGACCCCGAGAAGTGCATCCTCTACGCGCAGAGCGAAGTGGCCGAGCACGCCGAGCTGACGTGGATCCTGGGCTGCCGCACCACGATGGGCGCCCTCAACCGCATGACCCAGTACAAGGCACGCGCGGGCGCAACTGCCGCGTGAGGAGAAGCGGTCATTCCAGCTTACACTTGTGTCCCGCTCGCAGGAGAAGAAGGCGTCGCAAGGCGCCATGTTCGGCCTCTTTGCCTATCCCGTGCTCATGGCCGCCGACATCCTCCTCTACCGGTACTCAGCCCAGCGATGATGATGATGATGAGGTCTTCTCGTAGCTCCGCCGGCGGGTCGTTGTTCGTTGTTCGTTGACACCGTTCGCGGCGCGTGAAGGGCGAGCCAGATCCCGGTGGGCGACGACCAGCTGCAGCACTTAGAGCTCGCCCGCGAGATCGCTGGTTGCCCCCTTCTTCTTCTCCTTCTCAATGCCGTCTCGTTTGACAATGGAGATGACTTGTCCTCTCTCTGACCACGACGGGCGTGCGCAGACACGTTCAACAGGCGGTACAACAGGATGCTCTTCCCGCTGCCGCAGCCGATCCTGAGCCAGGCGACGCGCGTGATGAGCCTCCGCGACGGCAACGCCAAGATGAGCAAGTCCGATCCCAACGACCGGAGCCGCATCAACCTCACCGACAGCAAGGACGAGGTGCGGTTCCATCATTGCCGTTGACCTGCCTCGCCAGAAGTCGCGTAGTCGATGCGCAACCAATTGACGCACGCACGCATGCACAGATCCTGTTCAAGCTGCAGAAGGCCAAGACGGACCCGCTCCCCGGCGTCGTTTACGATCCCGAGAACCGGCCCGGTACGCTCTCGTCGTCCTCCTGGGCTTGCGCAATCACGTGGTTGACCTCGTGTTGGGAAAAGAACTGGCCAATCTGCTTCGGATCTTTGCGGCGCTCTCGCACCGGCCGTTGGAGTCGCTGTGCCAAGAGTACGCGCAGGCCAACATGCCCGAGTTCAAGGCTGCGCTCGCCCCGCATCTCGTGGTATGTCTGGCTCGCGCCGACCGTCCGCCAACATAATTGTATGTGCGTTAACGTCTTCATCTGCGTGTGTGTCGTGTTGTGTGTTGTGTGTTGTGTCGTGCGACGGGACACCAGGACACGATCGGGCCGATCGGGGAGAGGATCCGCGCGCTGCGGGAGAAGCCGCAGTGGGTGGACGAGGTGCTGCACGACGGGGCCAGCCGGGCCCGCGCCATCGCTCGATGCAACCTCCAGGAGATCAAGGAGGCCATCGGCATGCTCTGAGCAGCGAGCGCAATGAATAGGTTGTTCAGGAATCTTAGGAATGTTGTTCATCATGGTAGTTTACACGTGGTCTGCCGCTCCGCCTTCTCCGCCGTCGCGGCCGACGATCATCGCCTCGAGGTTGGCCGCGACGTCCTCCATCAAGGGCCTCTTGGCCTCCTCCGCGTGCCAGCAGAGCCGCATGAGCCGCTCGAACGCGGGCGGGCAGTGCGAAGGCACCTCTGGGCGCTTGTTGTCGAGGACCTCGAGCGCGACGCTCATGAAGGTCTGGCCGGCGTAGGGCACCTTGCGCGTCAGCACCTCCCACATCACGATCCCGAAGCTGCTCCAGACCAGAACACCAAACACACGTCAGCAAGACGAGCCTCTCTTTCTGTCTCTCTCCCTTAACGTAGGGGAGACGTCCGAACCTGTACACGTCGGCTTTTTCGCTGTACTGGTGGCCGGCGATGATCTCTGGCGCCGTCCAGCAGGGCGTGCCGCAGCGGGTCATCGTCGCGTTCTCCTCCTTGATCCGCGCGAACCCAAAGTCGGCCACCTTCACCGTCCAGGCCTCGTCCACCTGCCTCGCCGTCATCAACACCAACATCAGCATCGACATCAACATCATCGGACGCGAGGAAAAGGGCGGCCAGCCGTACGAGGAGGTTGGAGGACTTGAGGTCGCGGTGGAGGATGACCGGCTTGAGCGAGTGGAGGTAGGTGACGGCCAGCGCGGCGCCGTGGAGCATGCGCAGGCGCTGGCGCCAGGGCAGCTTGATCGTCACGTCGGACAGGATGGCGCGCAGGCTGCCCCGCTTGACCAGCTCCATCACCACGCACAGGTTGGGGCTCCGCACGCAGGCGCCGATGAAGAGGACGATGTTGGGGTGGTGCAGCTCGGCCAGGAGGGCCACCTCGGCGCGGAACTCGAGCAGGCGCTGCTCGGTGAGCCGCTGCTTGATGAGCCGCTTGACGGCCACCTCGACGCCGCGCCACTTGGCCACGTGCACGAGGCCGTACGAGCCCGTGCCCACCTGCTCCCCGACCGTCAGGTCCTCGTAGCGGATGATCCACCTGTGCGTCCCGCGAGCAAGCGAGTCAGACAGACGTGGATCGAGCAGGCGCTGCGGGCGCAGATCGACGCGTACCGGCACAGGTTGGCGCTCGTGAGATACACTGGAGTGCCATCGACGGGGCCGCCCAGCGAGCCCGACGAGGCTGAAGTGTTGTCGTTGGTGGTGGTTGTGCTGATCTCGTTGGGGTTCAAGGCGCACGTATGGAGCTCGTCCTCCCGCCCGTCTCCCCGCGCGGCGATGGCCTCGTCCCGCTCGCATGTGGCGCTGCCGCGGCGCGACGAGTCCATCGAAAGGCGCCGCGACGACAGCGGCGAGTCGGTCGAGGGCGTCGACGGCACCATTGGGTCCGCCCCGGATGCCCGCCCGAGCGCGTCGCAGGCAAACAGGCGCGCCTCGAGGCCTTCCACCTGCCACTCGAACACGCGCAGTATCTCTCGGCGGCCCTCGTCGTCATCGCCACAGGCCGAGATCAGCGCCTCCAGCTTGCGCCCGACGACGGGCCGGAGCCGCGACGCGGCCGCCTCGTGGGCATTGGCGAGGCTGCGCCGGAAGGCGTCGCTGACGAGCACCTGCCCGCCCTCGGCCAGCATCGCCACGGCGGCGGCACACCTGACCACGGCACCGGCAAAGCAGGTGGCGCGGTAGCGCGGCTCGGTGGTGGCCCGGGGCCGGCCAAAGTGGAAGCCCATGCGCACGCGGGGCCCGCGAAACAGCAGCCGGTCGTCGACGTCGCCCCACTCCTCGCCCGCCTCGACGCACTTGAGCAGCTCCTGCTCGCACACGAGACACTCACATTAGCCAAAGAAAGACTAAAGGGCTGATGGCGGCGACGGACCGGCGGCCAGTCTGCCTGGAGCAGCGCGCGCTGGACGTCCGACGCCCAGGCGAGGGCGCTGGCCGCGCGCTGGAAGGCTACGCAGAAGGAGCCCTCGCCGTGAGTGTCCGCCAGCACGGCCTCGTAGCCTGGGCCCAGCGGAGGTGTAAGCCACACGCGGTCAAGTGCTGCTGCTCTCCAAGAAGGAGGTCGGTACCCGAGTGCTTCTTCAGAAGGGCGCGCAGGATTTGGTTGTGGAGGAGGGTGGCGTCGCGCATGGCTGCCGCGTTTCGCTCCCAGAGGACGTCGGCGTTGGCGATGTCGGTGAACCCGATCACCATCCATCCGCGGGGCGGCCTCGTGCCCACTGGGCCCACTGCTCATTCCACGTCTTGTTAAAACCTTCCTGGCGCCAGGGCAGAGAGGGACCGCCACGATGACGAAGGGACGTACGCTGTGGGCGGTCGGGCTCAACCTCGGAGAGCTCTTCGCCGTCCTCTGCCTCGCTGTCGTCGCCGGCGGCGCGAGGCGGGAGGAAGGAGGTCGTGCTGTCGAGTGGACCGCTCGCCGAGCAGGAGACCGCAGGGGACTCGTGGACGAGGGCCTCGAGCCGCGTCATGATCTCGAGGAAGGTCGGGCGCATCGCCGGGTCGGTGTCCCAGCAGTTGCGCATGAGGACCAGGTAGGCCTCGGGCGCCTCCTGCAGCGTGGCCTCTAGCGTGGCGTCGGCGTGGGTCGTCGGCCGGATGTCGTCCCGCAAAACGCCCACCGCGATCGCGGCCGCCCTGCGCGCACATTGGGGGTCAGAACGAGGGGACTTGACCCGCGGCCAATGGGACAGGCGCGAGCCAAAGGAGCGTACGAGAGGTGCTCGTAGGGGTCGCGCCGCGAGGCGATCTCGAACAGGACCACACCAAACGAGTAGCAGTCGGCCGAGGCGTAGTCCACGTCCGGCTGCTCGGCCAAGACCTCGGGCGCCGTCCACGGGATTGACCCCACATGCCCGTCGTTGGCCTTGATTCGGTCCTTGAACTGGCCCATGCCTGACGCGCGACCAGAGCGTGAGCCAATCAAGCCAGGCCAGAGCTGCCTGCGTGGCGCAAAAGCATGGCGGCCGCGTACCAAAGTCGGAGACCTTGACGTTCCACTTGGAGTCGAGGAGCAGGTTGAGCGACTTGAGGTCGCGGTGGACGATGCCCGACGAGTGGAGGAAGTGCATGCCCTTGGCCGCGCGCAGCGCGATCTTTAGCGAGAGCGTCATCGGGATCGACCGCACCAGGTCGTTGTGCAAGACCTGCGGGGCGGCGACCGACGATGAGCGAGCTGAGGCAGCGCATGATCGACGTGTGTGGAGGATAACGCACGTCGTAGAGGGAGCCCAGGGCCATGTACTCCATGATGATGCACTGACGCGGGGGCTTGGACGAAGCGCCCATGAAAAGCACCACGTTGGGGTGCCGGAGGGCGCTCATCACCCGCATCTCGGCGACGAAGCTGTGCTGCATCTCGCGGCTGACGAGGCCCGGGGTCATGACCTTGACCGCCACTTCGGTGCCTTTCCACAAGCCCTTGTACACCTCGCCGAAGCTGCCCTCGCCCAGAAGATTCCCGATCTCAAGCTCATCAAAGTTGACGTCCCTGCGCAGCGGTCGGCCATGAGCATTCTTTGCATTCCTCACAAACAAAGCGAACGAGAGAGGAGACACCACGCACCACTCCTCCTTGCGACGGCGGGTGACGCGGAAGATGAGGAATGCGCAGAGGACGAGTGCCGCGAGCAACACGAACACGAGCACGGACACCACGGGCACGACCGTGCCGATGACGATGCCCGTCACGTCGGAGCCGCCCGTGCTGTTGTTCTTGGCGCCCACAATGCAGTACGGACCTGGCGACGCAAGCGGGCTTGTCAGCACACAAGCCGGCGAGGGCGAGGAGATCGGTATGCATACCGGCAGTGTTGCGGACGGTGCAGTGACAGACGCCGCTCTCGCAGTAGCCGTTGTCGGAGCAGATGCGGCCGTCCGGCGCGATGCAGGTCATCCGCGTCCCGTTGCTCTCAGCGATGCGCCCGTCAATCACCACGTCGATCGGACGCACCAGCGACTTGGCTAGGGAGGCCTCGAGCGCCTGCCAGAGGGAAACGAATAAATGGTCAGGTCTCCCCTGAGGAAAGACTCACACAGGCCGAGGGGAGAGCGGCAGCAGCGGTACCGTCGAGGCGGTCATCTGCGTGCTGTCGGCATCAAGCGCGGTCTCGGCCAAGATCTCGTAGCTGTCGCCGCCCTGGGCCACGAAGTCGAGGGTCGTGAGCGAGTAGTACTGCTGGTGGTCGAGAATGGCCCACCCGCCGTCGCTGCGCTGCACCCAGACGTCGACCACGCGCTGTCCGACCGGCAGGCTCGGGTTCCACGTGAACCGCAGGCCCGCCACCTGGTTCCCGCCGCGAGAATCGTCTCAGCGCGGCCGCCGCTATGCGTCACTACGCTCAACTGGGCTTCGGGGTGTACCGAGAGGAAGCGACCAGTGCCTGCGTTCAGCGGCAGGTCGGTCCGATCGGCCAGTGAGACCGAGTTGTCGAGGACCGCGATCAGGTTCTCGCCTTTGATTCTACCAACAACAGCAACAACGCATCAGGACCAAACACTGGATCATAGGCCACCATGAGGCGAGAGGAAGGGCGTACTTGAGGGTGAACAGGAAGTCCCAACCGAAGGGGAACACCACGAGATACTCGCCCAGCGTGATGCCGCCCTGGCGAAACGGGCCGCTGTTTGGAGCAGCACGAACGGCTCGCGTGTCAGCGCCCAGGCCAAGAAGCAGTGAACGCAGGTATGCGGCAGGCAAGCGAGAAGTGACACGCACTAGACGGCCCCGCCATTGACCACCCCGATCTGCGTCCCCGTCGTGTTCCGAAAGACCTCGGCGACCCAGTTGCCGATGGCGCACTCGCCGAACACGCACGAGTCCTGCGCGCGAAGGTAAAGCATGAGAACAACAACCCAAGAAGAGCTCAAAGAAGGCAGTATTTGGTACAAAACGGACCTGCCACTCGATGTCGACGGCCGCCCGCCCGACGACCTTGTTGGCCGAGGCTCTGACCTGGTCCATCTGCGACAAGATCTGCTGCTGAATGCCCAAGTCCGCGTCAACCGAGCCGTCGAGTTGGATGGCGTTTCCGTTCCAGGACGTCAATACGCCGAATTCATCGAATTCCACGTCAAGCCTTTCGTCCGCAACGCGGTCAAACGTGATGAGTACATGATCAAGCTGTGTAGACAAGGAGGCAGTCAGAGAGCGGCGTACCGGCCCAGCCGTCGGCCAAACTCGCCTGACGCCACGAGTAGGACCGGCTGCTGGGACGTGCCGTGGGATCCCTCCCAGGCCATGTAGCGGATCTGGGGATAGGTCCCCTGGATCACTTCATGCGTGCCTGATCATCATCCGGAGAAGGTGAGTGCTTTTGTTGGCACGAATAGTCCTCCAACACGCGTGGACAACGCACCTTCATCGTTAGCGTAAAGCAGATTGGGGACGATGACGATGTCGATTCCAGGGACGGAGTTGATGATGGAGTCAAGCACGTTGGCATCACTCACGGAAGCGATGATCTTGTTTACTACTCCCGCCGCCCACACAAGGCAACAAAACCAAACTTCAGTCTACACCCATTTTGCTTCGCGCGTGTGCGACGAACCTCCCTGGTTGAGCATGCTTCCCACGGCCTGGAGCATCCCGGTCAGCTCGTCGAACGAGTTCTGCCCAAGGCAAAGATCCACAGAGGTCAAGTGACGGTCACGCCTGGCACGCATGGACGGATAAACGTACAATCGAGCGCGAGTTTTCGAAGCGCGTCCCGACCTGTGCCACCAAGGTCCCGGCGAAGCCCACCTTGTCGCCATTGGCAAAGGTGAAGATGACGTAGGGCACTATGGTGACGTTGGCGAGCCGCGAGTCGTTTTTGCCAACGAGGTTCGCCGCCACAATGCGCGTGTTCGGCACCAGTTCAATAAACTTGGCCAGCTGGTGAAGGCACGGTGAGGCAACAACCCGCAGAGTTCATCATTGGAGAAAGATGATTGCACCTGGTCCACCCCTCCGAAGAACTCGAACAGGTCCAACTTGATGGCGTCATAGCCTGTAAACATGAGAGCGAGGTTGTTGTCAGCGGTGTGCAATGACTGAAGAGGCGATCAGTCTGTCGATACCCATCTCGTTGTAGTAACCGCCCAGCATCTCCGCGCCAAAGAGTGTCCAGAAGACGGAGCCTGAAAACACCAGATGTCAGGTCTGGGTGAACATGAAGGAAGGGGGACTTACCAGTGAAGAGGTGGCCTGCATCGATGAGGAGCGAGTTCTCTACGCTGGCTCGAATCGACTTGATCAGTGCTGCCCTTCGCGCTACTCCACCAATGCAGGGCGAGGTGGCAGGGTCGGTCACATATGAACTGTTGCCGGTTGTGATGTTGGTCGGGTCGCAGGGACCGTTAAATGAACCCACAGCCAGCACCTGCGAGTCCGTATTGGCCGTGTGGAGCAGCGTCAAGGTGAAGGCTCCTGTGGGCAGTTGTCAGAACGAAACGAAAAGAGAGAAATCATAAAAAAAAATGAAGAAAATAGCTCCAAACAAGAAGAGGGCTAAAGAGCTGGTACCACAAGAGGACAGCAGGAAAGCGCAGCATAAGCAAAAGAGGAGGCCAGTAAAAACACCGAGCTCACTGGCCCGTAGGATCGAGTGCCTCATTGGCATGAAAGTTGTTGCGCGTGGGTACGCTGATGCTGGGCCAGTGGGTGCTAGAGGAACAAGTTCATGCTCAGAGGTAACGAACCTTTCAGCCTCGGCCGGATGAGTTCCCACTACTTCAATTGACTCGCCTTTAGTCGTGTGTCTGTGGTCTTCGCTCGATGCTAATGATGATCGAACCAAGCTTCCGGGTGGGTTGAGATTCTCTTCCGCAACCACCTGGGATCCGCAGTCCGCTTATCTGGCTTGGCAAGGAGACCATTTAACCAATCCAGCACAGGGGATTGGCCAACAGCTTGGGCGGGGATAGGGACAGCTCGACGTCACGCTTGACGTTGTGCAGACACGAGTCCGATAGCTCAGCTGGCCCGTAACGGTGGCTCTGGCTCCTTCACAGGTTAGTCCTTAAAGGTTTGGCTTGAGACAAGAGATAGACGATGACTCTGTCTCTCGCGTCTGGGAGTGTGCCGACGCAAAGCTTTTGCTAGTTCTTCACCGGCTTTTCAACGAGGCAGTCGGAAGTTGGGTGTGGCAGCTGCGGGACCGACCGCCGCCATGAGTCAAGCCCCCAGAACGATGTCCCGCTAGCCTCCTGCCGAGCGAGGCCCGAGGACGGCGCGTAGCAAATCAAAAAATAGGCCACAGCTCTGGGAAGTGAAAGCTCTAAACAGACCTTGTTTTAGTTTGTGGTTGTGGGTCCACTGTGCATAAAGGTGATGCCTCGGCGGGGCATCTCCCCCCTTACCCACGCACGAGGTGGCGGGAATGGTGACGAAGGTGCAGAACCAGTTGTGCGTGCGGGCAGGCGCGAGGTCGCAGAGCTGTTATCTGCTGAGCGTCGCTTTCGCTCTTTTTGTTGCCCTTCGCTCTTCTTGACTTCCCGCAGCATCTCTGCGAGTCGGTTGGTTGCCTCGGGGCAAGCCATGCGTATGCTCTCCCTATTGTAGATCTTCTTTACGTATGCCACTTCATCCCCCTCGAGAAAAATCAATTCTCCCTCCTCTTCACTGCTGGAGTTATCTGGAGAGATGTCCACTAGGTTGTTCCTTGGAGGCTCGCTGATAATTTCAGCTCTCTTTCTTCTCGGCTCGTTCCGTCTTGAGCGCAGCAGACCCTTCTCCCCCGGCTCCTTTTCGTCTTCATCCACCTGCGTCGCCATCTTGTCTCATGTGCCAAATAACGGCTCATAAAATCTCATTTTTCATTTTACGTTAATACCCTCCTTGGCACTTGACTGACCGTCACCAAAAGCTCTTCACTACACCGTCGTCCTCCCGTGGACGCCCGTCATAGTCGTCGATCATCTCGATCGGGAGGTCCATCAGTTGGTCGTTCAGTTGGAGTCCCTCGCTGGGCTCCCCGGCATCATAAGGCAGCTCGTATTTGCACTTGAGGAGATGCAGCAGCGCCAGGCCCACATCATCGTTCGCCTGCATGAGCTACGTTAGCCACTCTTCTTGGAGCGTGGAGAGCCTTCACGGGGTTACACGTACGGTGGCTTGATTGAACAAGCTGTGCACCACGGCCTCGAACGACAGCTGCGGCGTAGCCGCCGGACACACCATCGGGGTGATGACACCCTCTTGCTCGATCACCTCATCCTCGTGGTTGCTCACCGGCGAGGGCGTCCGCGCATAGCGTAAGCCCGACGGGGAGTCCATCGACCGATTCTTGCGCTTGGACGGACCTGATCGCGTGGGCCGTGTCAACAGCGCAGACGACGGCGAGGAGTCAAGCAAGCAGGAAGGCGGGCAGGCTGGTACCAGACATCTCGCCAGAGAGGACAAACTGGGTGTTGGTATCGTAGCCATCAGGCTTGCGCGGGATGGTCTCCTTCATGCACTTGAAGCCCTTGATCACCTGAACCAGCACATCGACGCTGCAGGTCAGCGTCGGCGCGCCCATGGGCAAGTCGGCGGAGCGCGAATCGATCCTGGCCAGCAGCGCCAGCGTATTGGTTCGCCCGAGCCGCTCCAGCAGTTCTGTCCATGCGTTGGGTCAACAAAATAGCCACTTTCGCCTCTCTCGGTCTACACGCCACTTGTGGTGCGCGTACCGATGAGCTGCGCAAAGGACTTGCGTAGCGCCCGCTCCGAGTGGCAGTTGGCCAGGTCAACCGCGGTGGACTTGAGCTTGTCGTTGAACACGTACAAGGCCAGCTTGTCCGGCTGCGGCCCACAAAGAGAGAAAGAAAGAAGAAAAAGAGAGAAGAGAAGAGAGCTCTGAGAACATCCGCTTGTGGAGAGAGGGACATCACCGCAATAGGGTGGGGCGCACCTGTGACGAAAAACGCAGCAGGAGGACAGGCCGTCCGGTGTCTTGCGAGGCCGCACGCAGGAGCGACTCGACTTCCTCCGGCGCCACAAAGTGGAGCATGGTGGCCCTCGTGGTTTGGCCCTCTATGTCCGGCCCATTGATGGCGGTGTTGTCGAAAGTCAAGTCCATCATATCTTGCACCTGCCATGAGAGAATTTACATTCATTTACACAGTATCTATAAAAATAAGAATCAAATTGGTTCAAAAGAAAGAAGCCCGTCGCGTACGTAGGAGCAGCTGAAGAGGCTATAGAACGCGTTGCACCAATCAACCAGATGCTGGAACTTCTCTTCGCTAATGGTTTCGTTGAGCGTGATCCGGTGGATGCGCCGGATCTGGTCCTCCGTGGGCAGAGGCCGCATGTCTGGCTCCGCCGTCTGCTTTCCCGTCAGCTCGCGGTAGCAGCGCTTCTCGAGGAAGTGGCGTATCCACCCCCACACGACGGGCCATGTCTACTCTCAAGGGCCACCGCGCCCAGGTGAGCTCTCACCGCCCCCAAGACAAGCGCAATGAAAGGCGCGTTGAAGCGAAGCGAGGAAAGAGGAGCGTACCGGGTGTTGCTGCACCTCGTACATGGCCAAGCGGAAGAACATGTCCGGGCGCTGCGTGCTCTTGCTGTGGACGATGTAGGACCAGTCGTACTGCGCGACCACGGCCCTGGTCTGCCGGTCCAGGAGCCTCATGCGGATCACTTTGACGATGCTCTTGTTCAAGCTCAGGTCGAGGTCCACCTGGAACATGACGACGACGACGACGACGACCAGCAGGAAGTGCGGTGGCGAGGAGAAAAGGTGAGATTGAGGCCACAAAAGAGGGAGTGTCAGATGTACACTGACCGCGTATTGGCCATTGCTTCTATGATGGATGATGGCTTGTCGATTCTCGACTTCCTTGCCGGAGCGGTCCAGCTCGACCACCGTGAACAGGGCGTTGGAGGGATTCCGTGTCGCTACGTAGAGGACCTTCGGAGTCTCGTTAACCCTCGCTTCTTCTTGTTCCTCCCCTTCGGCTTCCACTTCTTCAGGGGCCTGCTTCTTCTTGTTGCCTGCCGAAGCCTTACGCCCGCTGGCGGTGCCGGCCTTCTTGCGCTTCTTCTTCTCATTGAGGATGAGCACGTCCTGGCCGCCGAGAGGCGTGATGCTGGTCCAGACATCGCCAGTGTCAACCAGCAAGCTGATGAGCGGCTTCC
>NAVB01001213.1:0-11912 GCA_002179805.1 Acanthamoeba lenticulata | reverse complement strand
TTTTGACACTTGTGGCAGAGGTGGCCTACGCGCGAGTGGTCTGGGCTGGCTGGCAAGCTGCCGAGCGGGGCAGCCGCGGTGAAAGTGGTGGCTTCCTCCACTTCGAGTTGGCCCGCGAGGAGGAACCAGCACAGCACAAGGCCAAGAACAAGAGCAAAAAGCGGAAGGGCCAGTCAAGTCGTCGAGACAAAAAGAACAAGCGGAGCAAGCACAGCAGCTCAAGTGAAGAGGAAGATAAGGAGATCGACACGATGCCGCACCACGACTTTGTGCACTTTGCGGCCGGCGGGCCTCGTCTGGCCCGCAATCGCCGTCTGCGCAGCCTTGTGGCCGACATCCAGCGCCTGGCTCCTGTGAGGCCACCGCCAGCATCAGAAGAACCGTCGCGGGCGACGGAGGACAACGACGAGGATGAAGACGACGACGAGGATGATGATGACGGCAAGCGATCAGGCCGCATGCGAGTAGAGAAAGTCGGGCGCCACAGGGACGAGCTCCTTCATGGCGTCGTGCACGGAGGTGGTGCCAGCGCGTGCCGCGTTCACCTCACCCCGACTGCTGTCGTCCAGCTCGACCGCCGGTTCGGCCCTCGGCTTTGTTTTTTTTTTTTTTGTTTGTTTTTTTGTTTGTTTTTTTTGTCTTGGCACCTTTTGCTGACGACATAAGCGCAGGCCGTTCGTGGTGGTGCCCTACCGGGACATCGAAGTGGCGTGTTTGGAGCGCGCTCTCTTCAGTACGCGCCCAACTTCTCTTCTTCTCTTCTCTTCTCTTTCTACTCGAGAAAGCCACTGACCCGTTTTGGTGGGCGAACATCATCAACATCATCAACAGAACCGGCGCTACGCAACTTTGATCTGAGTCTCGTCAAGCGGAGCTTGCGCAGCCTTGGTGGTGACGTCCCCGAACCCACGAAGGGCCGCGAGGCGAAGAAAAAGACAAAGGAAACGGAGAAGACGAAGAGGCGGACCAGGAAACGAGCTCGAAGCGAGTCTGATGATGAAAGCGAAAATGAGGAAGATGAAGAGGAGAACGGGATCGGGAAGCAGAACCTGGGGCGCTACTTGGCACAGATCCATTCGATCCCGATGGAATATGCCGGTCCGCTGGAGCGCCGCCTGACGGACGAGGGCGTGCCCCATCTGCGCGGCCTGGCCAACGTCATCTGGCCGCCGCTCCTCAACTTTGGTGCGCTCCTTTTCTTTTCTTTTCTTTCCTTCCCTCCCCGCCCCTCTCCCTCTCGTCGTCCCTTTGCCTAACGATGTCGCTCGCCCATCTCGCCGTATTTGTCGACATCGCAGTGCGCGACAGTCCCGACGAGTTCGAGCGAACCGGCGGGTGGCCGCAGTATCTGCAGCCGACGATGCACCGTCACCGGCGCGACGACAAAGATGATGATGATGATGAGGAAAATGAGGAGGATGGCGATGACGACGAGGACGACGAGGACGACGACGAAGAGGAAGACGATGGCGATTACACCGTCGGCGGGCGGTCGGGCGCGCGTCGCATGGACGAGAGCGGGGATGGGGAAGGAGGAGAAGAAGAGGAGAGCGACGACGGCGGCGAGTTCATGCCAGAGGCCAGCCTGCTCAACGCGTCCTACAGCGAGATCGACGACGCCGACGACGCCGATCAGGTCCCGCGCAGGCGACCGCGGCCTCAACAGCCCAAGAAAAAGCATCAAAAGCAGCAGCCAAGGCAACAGCGTGGGCCTGCTGAGCAAGGCGCGGGGCTGACCGCGCTGCTGCTCACGGCGCCTCCTGATCCCGATTTCGGCCTCGAACACATCGTGCGTGGCCCACGGCGCGCGGCACCCAAGCGGCGAGCAGCCCGGCCCGACGGCGGCAGCGGGCCGGCCAGTGCGAAGCGCGCCAAGAAGGAGAGCGACCGCCAACGGACGCCAGTCGTGGTCGAGATCAAAGACGACGAAAACGACGAAGACGACAACGAGTTCAAGCCCGAGTCGCCGTCCAAGGGCAAGACGCGATCGCCGGCGGCCCTGGCGGCCGCGACGCTCAACGAGCGCGTGCGACAGCAGCGCTTCACGGGCTACAACACGCGCAACAGCCGGCGGCGCAGCGGCGAGCCCGCGCCCGGCCCACAGGACAAGCGCATCCGGATCGATCCGCCTCCTTCCCGACGACGCCACCGCACGAGTGTGCCGGCCGCCGTGGTCGCGGTACCTTCGCCCCTGCGGCCGTTGGACGGCCGACAGAGCGAGGCTGCGTCGATCGTCGCGCAGCAGCAGACGCCACAGCAAATGAAGGCCGAGGCGGACGTCGCGGTGTCGACGATGTCGATCGAAGAGCAGGAAGGAGACGAGAGCGCGAGCAACTGCAGCTGCAGCTTCAGCTCTAGCGGAGGCAATGATGGCAGCTTCAGCCTTGACTCGGAGAGCGACAACAACAACCCGCCAACGTGCGTGGCCGCCGCGTCAGCCGGTTGGACGCCGAATGAGCCTCTGCTTCTCCAGGACGTGCAGTAGCCGTAGTCGATATGACAAAAGAAGGTGTCCTTTGTTGTTTCACTGTACAGGGCCATGATGATGGGGACAGCGACCGACAAAACGTTTTTTAGAAATGAAGAAAGCTTGGCAAATGGTGAGCCCACCCAGTAAGCGGGACGGGTGCGCTCCTTGGGCTGCTGGCTGGAGTTACTTGCAAGAGGAAGCGTGGCGTGGTGGCAAGGGTACGCACGCCAGAAGCCACCAACTGCAAATTTGCTTGGTATTCGTGGAACTGTGCCACGCTAGAAGCCGAAGTTGCTTCTTCTAGCATCCTTAAGCTTTAATTGTTGTGGTCGTATGGGCGTCTTGTGACGTCCCCTGCCCACACCGCACTCGCCAGCACCAGTACCGTACAGTAGTATGGATGCTCCTCAACACAACCCACCAGCGGGCCTGTTCTACTCAAACATGTCGGCACCGGCTTATGCGTACAACCCGCCCAAGGTCTGTGGTGGCTTGTCTGCACCCATGCAGCAGCAGCAGCAGGGCGCCACCATCTACCAGCCCGCAGTGTACCAGCAAATGCCGCCCTTGTCCCAGCCCAGTCAGCTGTCGTCGGGCTTGTCCGCCCCCACAAGTGCGGCCTACCCCGTCTCGCACGCTGGGAATTGGCCTCACTCGTCGCGTCCTTGTCGCCATCATGTGATTTCAGCCGTCGCCGCGTCGTGGGTACGCTACACACCGACCACCGACCCCCTCATCTACGCCCCCGAACTGGGGGTAATGTAAACTATCTTATTTATCGAACTTATCTTGCATATTGGGGCAGCAAGGAGCGACGCTGTTGGCCGTGCATGTTCAGATCCCCAACGCTAAACTAGTGAGTGATGCGAAGAAGCCCTTTGTCGTACGGCACCACCTTTGTCAAAGTGTGTGATCACGCGACCGTGAGTGCAGCTCACACCAATATAACACCACTATATCATCCCTGTGTCAGGTGTTTGAAATCCACTTCCAGGTGGGCGACGTGCGACACATCACCTTCAAGCGCTACAGCGAACTGTACAAGATCCACGAGCAGGTACGCTTGAGCCGCTGATGCTGCAATCATGTGAAGTTTGCTCATCACACAACCTCCAATTGTATGATTTGCAGCTGGTCAGCAGTGCCGACTTGATCGAGTGCACTCTGCCTGATTTTCCTCCAGCGCCGTGGTTCACTGATCACACCAAGCCAGAGCACATGGTTCGACGAAGGAAGGAGCTCGTGCGGTACACACGCGCACACTTTTTTCTCTCAACGACCAAAAAAGCTCTTGTGTCCACGCCCATCATGGGCTTGAACTGACCATGTGGCGTGTTTTCCAGATACTTCAACACGCTGCTGAAGGAGCCAAAGGTGTTGGTCCTCCCCAAGTTTCACATGCTCATGGAGCTGGCCAGCGATGCGGCCGAGGCCATGCGCGCGGTCGGCCACCACATCCTGGACGCGGTAAGTCGCGCGCTTGTTCCACTCCCACTGTCCCCCTCAACGGTACTCTGGGTTTGTGTGCTGACCATTGCGTGTTCATGCACGTGGGCGTGTACGTCGGTGGTCTCATGTGCGCAGAGGATGGAATGGCAGCGGGCGGAGCAGGAGCGGAAGCGACAAGCCGAAGCCGAGCAACAGCGCAGGATGCGGGAGGCCTACAATAATGCGCAGACATTCCACCGGAACAACCCCCATCAAGCGTGGTTCCACGGCGCCCTCACCTACAACGAACGCATGGTCTTCAATCTTCGAGAAAAGTTCTGGGGCTTCGGTGATGCCACGATCAAGGGTTCGTAAGCCCAGAGCCAAAGGGAAAAGACACCAAATGGGGGTGAACGTACACAACCAAATCACTCATGTCCCACAATGACACACACACACACACATTCACTTCCACCCACACAGGACCCAATGGCCAGCCATGGTTCCAGATCAGTACCATCTACCAATCACTCATGCACTTCCATGACTGCCAATACACAATCCTCAACATGCAGGTGCACCGCCTGGCTCATGAACCCAACACGCATGTTTGACTGACAAAGCGCTCTTCGTCGTGTGGCCACCCAACAGGGCGAGCCGTTGATCCTGCTGCAAGAGTGTTGGAAGTTCATGGCGCTCAAATTCAAGATCTACAGCATTATGGCCGATGAGCGCGGCCAGAGGCACCACATGTTCAAGATGTGCTCCATCAAGCGTGTACGCATGCTTGGCTGTTTCTTTTTCCCAGCTTTGCCACTTGATGCTCACTGGTGGCCTGTTTGTCCATGCAGACTAGCCTCTTTGGTATCTTTGACATAGAGTACGTGATAACATTGGCCACTCCTGCAACAACACGGGGCCGCTCCTACCGCAAGTCTTGTACGAGCTCTTCCACCTAAGTGCGGTCAGGCTGAACGTGTTTGTGTGTTTGTACCCAGTTCTCACCCAAAACACGCACAGTGATCAAGTGTGATGGTTCTTGGAGCGATTGGAACACCAGCTTCTCAGTGCGCGGACGCGAGACAGCTCGTGTTGGCCGCAACTTTGCCTTTATGACCAACGGTGCTGCTATAACTCCAGGACCCCTTACCCTGACTTGGTGTTTGCCCATTGACCTGTGTCTCTCCGCCTCACCACGCACAGGTGACTACGACATTCACATATCGCCAGGTGAGGACGTGATCCTCTACCTCGCTCTGGCTGTGTGCATCGACAAGATGCACTACGAGGCCACCCGCAAGTGATCCAATGGACCCAGCACACTGGAACAAACGAATCAAAGTGTCCTTTGATTGTTGTTTATTCACACGTATGATGGGGGTAGAGGAGAGAAAAGAAGGCAGAACGTTTTTAAGAAATAAAGGAAGCTTGGCAGATGATGGAGTGGTGATGGCCCATCCAGTTAGCGGGACAGGTGCTCTCTTTGGGCTGCTGGCTGGACCTCTGACTCGGGAAGAGTGGCGGGTTGGACGTTTAGTCTGTGGGGTGGTACTCCTGCACGTGGGTGAGGAGCTTGGTGCAGAGCTCCTGGATTCGCTGTAGGTCTGCCGCAGTGATGTCGGTGCCCATGGAGTACTGGGCAGCCTCTTTGACGGTGGCTGCCACCTCTTCCGTCAAGATGCCCGAGAGGTCGGCGGTTACCGCGTCATCTCGAAAGCCTGCAAAGGGGGGGGGGAGGGGTGGCCAAGGCAAGGTGTCAGGGGTCTTATGTTGATTGGGATGTGGCAGAGGAGAGGGGGACGTGCCAATAGCCAGAACACACCTGACGTAGCTGATGCTATCCGGGACCACTTTGCTCAACTCTGGAAAGTGCCAGCCGTACCATTCGCGCACCATCGTGTACTGCTGCTGGGGAAGACTTGAGTACAGGAGTAAGCGTGCAGAGGTGGTGAGGGTACGCACTTCAGAAGCCACCTTGTCCATTGTGCGAGAAAGCCAGCAAGAGAAAACTTTCTAGCTCCGTTTACCTGGCATTCGTGGAACTGCGACGAAAGCGAAGCCGAAGAAGCATCTGGCAACCATACCTCTTTGATTGTTGGCACAAATCCATTTCCATCACAACTCGCCTGCACCAGTACTGTGCAGTAGTATGGATTCTCCTCAGCACAACCCACCAGCGGTCCTGACCTCGTCCGCTCCAGTCCTTTTCTACTCGCACATGCCCGCCGGGGCTTATGCGTACAACCCGCCCATGGTCAGTGGCGGCTCTGCACCCATGCAGCAGCAGCAGCAGGGCGCCACCATCTACCAGCCCGCAGTGTACCAGCAGATGCCGCCCTTGTCCCAGCCCGGTCAGCCGTCGTCGGGCTTGTCCGCTTCCACAAGTGCGGCCTACCCCGTCTCGCCCGCGGGGGCTTTGCCTCCGTCGTCGCGTCCTTCTCGTCCTCGCGTGATTTCAGCCGTCGCCGCGTTGTCGGTGCGCTACATACCGACTACCGACACCCCTTCTGCCCCCGCCCTCATCTCCACGCCCACTGCACCCGAATTGGAGGTAAGTGTCCTTTATAATTATTATTCTTTCTTCATTTTTTAATACAAAAACTATTTTTCATTCTTGGGATGGCAGCAGCCAGGAGCGACGCCGTTGGCCGTGCATGTGCAGATCCCCAATGCCGAAGTGGTGAGTGATGCGAAGAAGCCCTTTGTTGTACGGCACCGCCTTTGCCAAAGTTTGTTCGCGGCACGCAGCAGCTCACAGCGATGCATCATCACCGTATCAGGTGTTTGAGATCCACTTCCAGGCGGGCGACGTGCAACACATCGCCCTCAAGCGCTACAGCGAACTGCGCAAGATCCATGATCAGGTATGCTTGAGCCATTGCTGCTGAAGTTTACTCATCACGCAACCCCTGATTGTATGATTTGCAGCTGGTCAGCAGTGCCGCCCTGCGCAAGTGCACTCTGCCTGATTTTCCTCCAGCGCCGTGGTTCACTGATCACACCAAGCCAGAGCACATGGCCCGGCGAAGGAAGGAGCTCGTGCAGTACACACACACTCCTCACTTTCTCATCAACAACAATCATGATCTCTTGAATTGACCGTGTGGCGTGTTTTCCAGATACTTCAACGCGCTGCTGAAGGAGCCAAAGGTGTTGGTCCTCCCCAAGTTTCACATGCTCATGGAGCTGGCCAGTGATGCGGCCGAGGGCATGCGCGCGGTCGGCCACCACATCCTGGACGCGGTAAGTCGCGCACCAGTGTGCTCTGAGTTTGCGTGCTGACCACTGCGTGTGTGCGTTTACATTGGGGCCTCGTGTGTGCAGAGGATGGAACGGCAGCGGGCGGAGCAGGAGCGGAAGCGACAAGCCGAAGCCGAACGACAGCGCAAGTTGCGGGAGGCCTACAATCACGCGCAGACATTCCACCAAAACAACCCCCATCAAGTGTGGTGCAACGGCGCTCCGATGACTTCGACCCGCGCCCTCACCTACAATGAGCGCATGGTCTTCAATCTTCGAGAGAAGTTCTGGGGCTTTGGCGATGCCACGATCAAGGGTTCGCCAGCCCAGGGCTTGTCGTGAGGGATAACGCGCATGACCAAATCATTCATGTCCCACAATGACACACACACATTCACTTCCACACACAGGACCCAATGGCCAGCCGTGGTTCCAGATCAGCAACATCAACCAATCGCTCTTTCACTTCCATGACTGCCAATATGCCATCCTCAACATGCAGGTGCACCACCTGGCACATGAACCCAACATGCGTGTTGTTGTGCTGACAAAGCCTTCTTGCCGTCACCTGACAGGGTGAGCCATTGATCCTGCTGCAAGAGTGTTGGAAGTTCATGGCGCTCAAATTCAAGATCTACAGCATCATGGCCGATGAGCGCGGCCAGAGACGCCACATGTTCAAGATGTGCTCCATCAAGCGCGTACGCGTACCCGCGCGAGTGCCCCGATTGCGCTAGACTTTTTCAGCTTTGCCACTTGATGCTTACTGGCGGCCTGTTTGTCCATGCAGATAAGCCTCTTTGGTATTGTCGAGTATGTGATCAGAATGGCCACTCCCTCGACAACGCGAGACCGCCGCCCCTGCTGCAAGTCTTGTACACGCTCTTTCACCTGAGCGTAGTCAGTTGTGCTTGTACCCAGTTCTCACATCTCGCGAAAACGCGCAGTGATCAAGTGCGATGGTTCTTGGGGCGATTGGAACACCAGATTCTCGATGAGCGGACGCGAGACAGCTCGTGTTGGCCGCAACTTTGCCTTTATGACCAACGGTAACTGCCTCAACGCCTGGACCCCTGTGTGGTGACCCTGACTTAGTGTTCACACGTTAACTTGTGTCTTCCGCCCGTTGTGCGCAGGTGACTACGACATTCACATATCGCCAGGTGAGGACGTGATCCTCTACCTCGCTCTGGCTGTGTGCATTGACAAGATGCACTACGAGGCCACCCGCAAGTGATCCAAACTACCAACAAACCAGCCAGCACACGTGGAACAGACGAAACAAAGTGTCCTTGGCTTGTTGTTTATTCACTGTACAGGGCCATATGCTGATGCTGACGGATAGGAAGGGAACGTTATAAATAAAGAGGAAAAAATGATGAGGTAGGTGATTCGCTTCAAGGACGAGGTGTGCTCTCCTGGCTGGAGTTGTTGCTTGCACTTCGCTCCAAGTCGTCCCCTGACTTGTCCGGGAAAAGTGGGTTGGGGATGGGCGGCCCGATGGGCGGGTCGTGGCGGAACATGCTGTTGTACTTGGAGTTGTAGGTCGGGTTGCGAGGAGGCAACTCACCCGCCGGCCGCTCCTCTTGAGGCTCGAGCTCCTTCGTCGCGGGCGGTGGGGTGGCCGGCCTGGGGCTGGCCAAAGCGTCGTGTGAACTCGACCGCGAAGACAACGGCTCGCTGTTCTTGTTGGTGTCGGGTGTTGTGTCGTGATCTTCGCCGATGATGTCGCCCCAAAGCGACTGCCTGTTACGGTCGAAGGTGGCCTGCCTGGCCTTCATGTGCTTCTTCTTTCGGCCAGACAAGGGGCCTTCCACTGGCGCGAGGTCAGCCGCGGACAAGGTTATCCCGACAGAGCGCTGACTCTGAGGAGCAACAATGACGTCGCCTTCCACGACCACCACGTCACTCGAGTGGAAGTTGATGCTACTTTGATGTTGCACCTCCTTCTCTCTCCTCTTGCGCCGGTACCACAAGAGGCTCAAGACGAGCAACACCAGCACTACCGCGCCGCCCACACCTGCATGCCACAAGAGAGGGTAAGCAGCGATTCTAGCCCAATGAACTTGCCCACGAAGCCTCCGCACCTCCTCCCACGGCTGCACCCACGATGCCGATCGGGAAGTCCTCGCCCGACTTGGAGTTGCTCTTGTCGCTGGTGCCAAAGAGCACGTTGTAGTCGGGGTCGTAGGACCACGACTCCGCCCAGGGGTCGGTGACGATGCGCAACGAGTGCGTCGTTGCGTTGAACGTCACGTCGATGTCCACGACCCTGTCATCCAAGATGGCCTGGTCAAGGTAGCGCAGCACAACTGTGAATCCGGTAGAGAGCACAACAGTTATCTGAAGGAGATGCGAGTTGTTGGGGTCCCTGCGTGCATAGGAGATGGTCAGCTCTGGAGACAATAACTTGAAGGAGAAAGCGTCATGCGTACGGGGTGATATCAGAAACGCTTACAACAGTGCTCGAGCCCCAATCGAATGCTAGCCCCAGCACGACTTGTTCTCCTGATGCCACAGTGAAGGGTGGCGGTCCCTCAAACTCGATGCCATTCTTGATGGCGCCACCAGGGGTGTTGAACGTGTGGCCGGCGAACGTCGTTGTTCGCGCGGTCCTGTGCCAGATCACGTCTACAGTAAGCGAAAGGGTGAATGCCTTCAAGCTCAAAGACGCCTGCAACGCACTGGGAGACGCTAAACGTGGCTGACGACGTGGTCTGGCCATCGTTGAAACTGGACTGGAAGTTGACGACAGTGACTCCATCAGGCGTGGTGCTGGACGCCAGAGTCTGCGTCAGACGCATTTGGTCGAGGTCGTAGGCGGTGCCACCGCTGGTCCCAAACTTGCTCCACGAGACGCTCATGGTCATGCTCGAGTTGCCGCTCGCCGACGACATCTCCATGTTGGGCCGATCGTCCGAGCTTGCCACGAACGAGAAGCTCTGGTTGCCCCTTCCCTCCGGAGCGACGATGGGCGGCCTCATGTTCGAGCAGTCGATGCCTGTGGCAGACACACGTGAGAACAACACTGAAGAGCTCAAAGTGGAAGCGAGGCGTACCTGAGTAGCCGCTTGTGCAATTGCAGAAGGCCGTTGTGTTGGCTGCCGCTACGCAAACGCCGTCGTTCAGACAGACAGGGTCGCACTGGGTGTCCACGCCGGAGCCCAGCCAGACAATCTGGCTAATGTCGAGCTCTGTGGATGGTTCCAGCAGTATATGAGTAACAAACGACAAAATTGCGCGTGGGCAAGCGTGGACGTCGCCCATACTGGTCAGTTGAGCGAGATCCTTTGAGCCGCCAATCAGCCTTTCTACCCGCTCCGCAGCCGAAGACAGGCTTGTCGCCAACATCGTGAGCCTCACGTAGGTTGATGTCCATGAGCTGATTCGGATGGAAGACGCATCTCCTGTGCAGTGCCCACCATCGATTTGAGCCTAAAAACAGAGTCGTGTGCTAACGCGCTATCCTTGTACAGTACCGTCTGTGACGTTCGCGGCAGCCCAAACGAGTTGATTGCGTGCAGAAAGCGTGAACGCAGAAACGTTGAAGTTGTTGATCTCGATCTCCGCCCTCCTTATTTCTCGCCCTACCAAACGAAACTGATGAGTCCCACACAAACAAACTGATGAAGAGTATAAGCCGAATGACGCACTCCAGGTGAAGGTGTTGAAGCGAGGTAGAGAAGGAATGATGGACACGTTGCGCTGCAAGATTGCATCAAAGACAGTGACGACGATGGGAACCGGGAAAATGTCCGTCACGGCCTCGGTTGGCGGAGAGATCAAACACCGGAAGTTGGGCGGCGAATACCACGTGAATGTAGTCTGGCTGACGTCGCATTGATTACTCCCGATGCGGACCCCCAAGATGACGCACGGGGAGATAGGTGAAGAAGCTCCAACTGTGGAAATAATGAATGTGCCAGGGGCGGGTGGGGGTGCAGCATTGGACGAGAAGTTGAAGCGGATGGAGACCTCGCCGTCGGTGAACTGGGCGCCAAGCGGAGCCACCGCGTAGTCGAGCAAAGCCACGCGGCACTGTGGCGAAGGCGACGCTGACGGCGATGGCGTCCAGCTGCTGCTCGAGGACGGAGAGGCGGTGCCCGAACGAGGTATGCCGGCAGTCGAAGATGGAATTGGGGATGCAGTTGAGCTTGGGGACGGTGTGGGTGAGACCGACCCTGAAGACGACGGAGAAACTGTTGTGGAAGACGACGGGCTTGTCGTTGGCGAGGAGCTGGTGGTGAGCGTTGGTGAAAGTGATGCGCTGGAGGTGGGGCTGGGTGAAGGACTTGAAGAAAGCGAAGGGCTACTGGGTGTGGGTGATCGAGTCACGCTGGTGGAAGGGGTCGGTGAGGAAGTGGCCGTCGCCGTAGAGGTGGGTGTCGCGGTCGGTGTGGGCGTGAGAGTAGCCGTCGCATTCCCGGTCCCCGATGGTGTGACGGAGGCCGTCGGTGAGGCTGTGGACGTTGCGGTGAGTGTGGCTGTGGGAGTACGTGTGGCCGTAGCAGTTGGAGCGATTGAGGGTGTGAAGGAGATGGATGCCGTGCCTGTAGGGCTGGGAGTCGGCGTGGGTGGGGAAGTGAGAGTGGCTGTGGGGGAGGCCGTAGTAGTAGCAGTGGGTGTGGCTGTTACAGAGACCGTGGACGTAGGTGAGGGCGAGCGTGTGGAAGTGGGTGTGGCTGTGGGTGTGGCATTAGCCGAGATTGATGGCGTGGGCGTGGGCGTGGATGTGGACGTGGGCGTGGACGTGGGGGTGGGCGTGGGTGTGGGC
>NAVB01001212.1:0-28632 GCA_002179805.1 Acanthamoeba lenticulata | reverse complement strand
TATCGGAGACGACAGAGACGCCGACATCCTCGAGAAGGAGGGCCTCGCCCTTGAACACGGTCTCCTGCTCGTCCTCGCGCACCGACGAGAAGCGCACCCAGCGCGGGTCCGGGAAGCTCGACGACCTGTGTGCGTGGCACGCATGATCGCCCGTCCGCACCAGCCTCGTCGTCAGCGTCGTCGCTCGCTTCTTTCTCTTTTTCGTTCAAGGGGGCGGCACGTACGGCTGGCGGTAGCTGATGAGAGAGGCCTGCTTGCGCGGGACGACGATCTCCTCCTCAAAGTGGCCGTTGCGCTGCGACAGCGTCGACAGCGTGTACAAGGCTGCGGCCCCGAGCCCGCCATCAGCGTCGTCCAGCATGACGATGAGGATGATGATGATGATGATGAAGAGGACGCCGACGTACCGGGATTGTCGGAAGAGGAGAGGAACTCGACAGAGACGCGCTTGCCGCGTCGGTTGTCGACGATGAACGCGCTCAGCCGGCTCTCCACCATGAGCGTCTCAGCGGCGTCGGCCGCGGCGGGCATCGTGCGCTTGAGGCCGGCGAGGATGGCCTGATCCAGGTCCAGCGGGACGTTGTCAGCCACGGTGATGATGACAATGACGACGATGAAGATGAAGACGACGAGGGAGGAGAGGCGCACCCGGCGCAGCTTGGTGTCGCGCTTGGGGTGGTAGAGCCAGCCGTGCACGTTGACGGCGATGGCCGAGCCGCCGTCGACGAAGCGCGCAATGGAGGGGAAGAACGTGATGACTTCATCCCGCCTCTGCTTGGTCTCCCACGGGTCTGTGGGGTGACGAGTTTCAATAAATAAATAAATAAATAAACAGAAAAAATTCATATTTTTGCATTAATCGATCGCGTAGTGGTTGATGCTTCACAAGAGAGAAAGATGCGCACCAATGTACTCGACCCAGTAGAGCATGAGGAGGCCGGCATACCAGCAGAAGTAGATGTCGACCCACGAGAGTACGAAGCCCACTGATCCAAACACCACGAAGAAGACCAGCCAGATAGCGCCATACAGCAGGCCCACCACTAACCCCACCAGGTAAAAGAATAATCCGAACAGAGCGCCGATCATCTTGCTGCCGCCACGTTGCTCCGAGGTGGTGGCGTTCGGCAATAATTATTGGTGAAGAACAATAAAAATGTTTTTGATAATGTTTTTTAATGGTAAATAAATATTTTATTTTTTGTGGCCAACCGCCATCAGAGCTGCGCCCAGGAAGGGAGCTCAGTCTGGTAGGACCACTGGCCGACGCACTCGTACGAGAAGGCGTGCAGCCAAATGCAGAGCTCCTCTTCGCGCGGGTCCGCAAACACGCCTCGCTGGTGGCACTCGCTACACTCGCCCTCCTCGCGCGTGCGCTCGTCCTTGGGATTGCTGTCCCCGCCACAACGTCAACATTGTGCACAATGATCAAGACGATGGTGGTGATGATCAACGACGAGATGAAAGACGCACCCGGCGTACAGCGGGTCGTTGGGGATCGGGTGCCCGAGGGACTGGAGGTGAACACGTATCTGGTGTGTGCGGCCGGTCTCGGGCGTGCACCACACCAGCGACGTGTCGGTCGCCTCATCATATCGGAAGCGCTCAAACACGGTCGTCGCGGACTTGACCTTGCCCTGGGCTATGTCCCCGGTGGCGGGCACCTCGTCCGCCTCGTCCTCGTCACGCGCCACCTTACGCTGGCCCGTGATGTGGCTCACCACCGTCAGCGGCTCGTCGACCGTGCGCTTCCCCCTGTGCACAACGTGTCAGACCCCAGGCCAGGGCGCCCCTTCATCGTCGTTCTCGTCTTCGTCGTGTTCGCCGTACTCGGGAAAGCAGCCGCGGACTCGGGCCACGTAGGTCTTGCGGACCTGATACTCCTGGATCTGCTTCATGAGGTCGGCCGCCACGCGCGACGATCGGGCCAGCAGCAGCACGCCCGAGGTGAGCCTGTCCAACCGGTGCACCGCTGCCTCGCCCCAGGGACCCGCCCGACCTCATCAGCGATCATTGGCCCTCTCGCGAACCCATCTTCGTCATAGCCGGGCCATGCGTTGGGTCCAACGTACAGTGGAGGTTGGGCAGGCCGTGCTCGCGGGCCAGCAGGAAGACGATTGTGTTGTGCCGGTAGCGTCCGCATGGGTGGACCTGCGCCGCCGCGTTGGTGATGAGGACGAGCACCAGGACAAGTAGAACGAGAGTTGGCAGAAGGCGCACGGGGATGCTGGCAGGCTTGTCGATGACGACGAGGTCCGGCGACTGGTGGATGATCTTGATGGGCGCCGCGGTGACGGGCGGCTCGTGCCGGTGGAGGAGGTGGGACAGCACGTCGTGCTCTCGCACCACCGTCTCGGCCGCCACGACCTGCCCATTGACCCGGATCCGGCCGTCCCGGAGGGCCTCGTGCTGTCATCAACAACAACGACGACGGGGAATAAGGGGAAAGGTGAGACTGGCCAACGGTGACGAGGAAGAAGATGGTTACGCACGTAATAGGCTAGTGAGTGTGCCGTAAACTCCTTGGCGAAGACGTCGAGCACGGTGCGGCCAACCCACCGGCCCTTGGCGTGTGTCTTGAACTCGTAGTAGTAGACCGCCACCCTACGCAACCCTGCCCGTGCATCCATCGATCAAACTCCACACACGCAAATCAGGAAAAGGACTGACAAACCTTTGTCGTGATCGATTATGTAGGGTGGTTGTTCATGTTCACGAGCAGGCGTAGCCTGCTGCTCGTCGGCTGAACTAGGGGCAGGGTCTGTCTTTCCTGCTGCGTGCCGTCGGCGCTGTTCTCGGCGTTCTCGCTTGGTCAGGCGTCTTTTGGTGTTTGTGCATCCTTCTCCTTGCTGTTGACGCGTCTTGCCCGCTGCCTCGTCCTTTTCTTCCCCGTCCGGCCTCTTTCGCTTCCCGACCGCCACCTCCTCCCCTTTGTCTTCCATCTTGTGGCAACGGCCATTTTCTTTTCCATTTCCTTTACTACGAATAATTAATGATTATCTTTTTTGATGATGTTTCAGGAGACGTGAAGCAAGGAGTCTTGGCTCAGATTCTTGAGTTGCTCTTGCGACAGCGTTTGACCAGTTGCATCAGTGATGCTCAATGCCTTGACTCTGTTTGCACCCGCTCGTTAGATGCGGTTACGCAGAACATGAACAAGAAGATGATGAGAAGGAGCGAACCGAAACTTCTGCTTGATTGTCGCAGCAAGCTGGTTCATGGTTCGAGGATGAAGCACCACCATCTTGCGCTGGCCTTGCCTGCACAGCGTCAACCGCAGCGGTTCCTGCACGGCCCAAAGGTGGTTTAAGCGCCTGAGGTCGCAGTCCACCAACATCTCTCTCTTTACCTCAGTCTCACACGAAAGCCGAAGCTGGGACGCGGTGGTGGCGTCGGCCGGCTCGTAAATATCCTCCCTGTGGAAGCATGAGAATCTAGGAAGAGACAACCAGCTGGCTATCCGCCACCTACCTGGGAGTGACCAGCTTGGAGAGATCATCGCGGGCGCACTCCGCAACAAACTGAGTCAGGTCATCGATGCGGAGGATGTCATCGCCATTGGCGAAGGAGGCGATGTTCTTCAGGCCGAGCTGAATTGCACGACGCTTCTGGACAGGCTCGCCGTTTGGGTAGTGGTCTGCGCGGCTCGGTCAGTCGTGCAGGTCATGACAACTGAACGCCACTTGGACGCGTCTTGTATGGACATTCCACAACATACCGGGATCCCATTGCAGGCGGACGATGCAACCGTCGCTCTGCTCCCCGCCCTTCTTGGCGGCGACCGCGATGTACCGATCAAAGGCTGTTCGCTTCAGCCTGTTCTCCCACGCAGGTCACGACGCGGTGAGCATACTAGCATTAACAACAAGTTGCACAGAACAGGTGTATGCACCAGATGCCCAGCGTCATCTCCTGGCTCTTCTTCTGGCCCCATCCATTCCTGTCCAACATCATTATTCAGCTCATCTTCGGCGTTGTGGTTTGCCACAAGTGGATGATGGCACGAGAAAGAGAAGGTACCGGAACATCATCCACAAGAAGTTGGTCTTGATCCAGGTCATGCGTTTTGGCGAGTATTCTGCGCACCCAGTGAATCGCTGGTGCGCCACGGCGTAGCGCCCGATCTCAGGCTTGAACGCCTGGTAGACCAAAATGGCCTCGTCTAACGGCTACACTCAGCAAGGTGGCACCAGCTTCATCACAAGGCGTCTTGAGGTATGGGCCAGTACCTGTGAACTGGGCAAGAATGAACTGTCCCAACTTGGGCCACCGCTCGTTTTGTGTGGCATAGAGCTCTGTTTGCAGGACGTGCCGGAACGGGCTGGTCTTTCTTTCTGGTCGGTCTTCCCTCTCCATGTTTTTTTGTGCTCTGTCGTGCAATTTATTTCTTTTGTGTAAATACAAAAAGAAATGGCAGGACAAACTTTCGCTGTACGCAAATCGAGAAATTTATTATAGCAGGTAATTAATAAATAATACATCTCTTTTTTTCTTTTTTGAGCATTTTTTCTTTTTTAAATATAAAAAAAGTGCTCAAAACTCAGCCGCTCATGCGCTGCCAGCACTCCGTGTGCCTGAAACGCACATCCAGGTGAGATGTGAGCACGAAGAGGAGGAAGGTTGACCGACGTACCACTCCTTGGCGACGATGGTGACGGTGGACCGGCCGGCAAGCGTGGCGCCGCACCCAGGACAGCGCACCTGCTCCCACGTCTTCTTGTGCTGCACGGGTACCGCGCCGTGATCGCCCGCGAGACCGCTGCCGCCACCATAGCGCGCGGGCTGCGCCGCGTTGACCGGCACGCCAGGGCTGGAGCTGCCGTAGGCTCGTCCTGTGGACGGCGAGGACGCCGGGCTGCCGTAGCGGGCAGGCGAGCTGGCGTTGACGGGTACATTGCCGCTGCTGCCGTAGCGCGAGGGTTGGGCCGCGTTCACCGGCACGCCGGGGCTGGAGCTGCCGTAGCGCGAGGGCTGCGCCGCGTTCACCGGCACGCCAGGGCTGGAGCTGCCGCAATAGCCACGGGACACGCTGGGCGAAGAGGTTGGGCTGCTGCGCACGGGAGTGGGCGAAGCGGCCGGGCTGCCGTAGCGTGCGGGCTGCGCCGCGTTCACCGGCACGCCAGCGGAACCGCTCGTCTTCACACCATAAGCTCCTGCTGGAGCCGCACGCGCTGGCCCCGGGCTTCCACTGGCCGTCGGACTACCGCAAGAGGGACAAAAGCGAGCCGTAGCGCTGGGGATAGAAGTTCCTGCATACAGGGCTCGTTACTTAAACGGTACCAAGCTTAAATTAGAAACGAGGAAGCCGTACCGCACTGCGTACAGAAAGGCATGGTGGAAGCAGCAGACTTGGGGTGCGCGCAGTGAGGACAACAAGAGAAGAACAAGAGCTCACGTGTTCACTTTTCATTTACGGGGTTCTTTTTTCCCCCAATCCTGATTATTCCTGGTTCCCATTTTCTGTTGACATTCTTCTCATTTTTCTTCGTGGCCCAACGTCGCCTCACACTTTCGTGTCTTCCGATGGCGGCTGTGCGGCTGGTGGTGGCTGGACGGCCCAGGTGGCCCAGAGGTGGCGCGGGAGCGCAAAGGACGAGGCGTTCTTGTGGCCGCCACCGCCAAAGCAGCGCGACACGGACGTCGTGTCTTCGTCGCCGATCGCGCGGAGCGACACCTTGTAGTATTTGTCGGCATCCACCACGCCCTTGCCCTTCTCCTCGTAGCACACGGCCCCAATTCCTCTGTCGTCCGGCTCCGTAAGCGCAAGCGTGCACTGTGCGGCAGGGAAAGGGGACGGCGAACCTGAGACCCGCGGCGGCGCTCTTGCAGGCAAGCTGGTGGCCCATCTCCGAGCGCAGCTGCGGGGCGGTCGTGACCACGGCCAGGCACCACCCAAACTCGTGCTCGGGCCCGCCCAGTCGTATCTGTACGCGTGCGTCGATGAGCAGATTGCATGTGTGGCACACACACGATGGGCTCAGGCTCGATACGGGGAAGCTGCGGGCCAGGTTATCAGCAATCACGCGGCTAACGCGCACAAGCTCGTCGGTTCCCTTCTTGATCAACACGTCGGCGTCTGATGAGAGGATGGTAAGGAGGCCGCGGCATCCAAGCGAACCGCTGCGATGTTGCATACCCATAAGCTGGAGTTGGAGGAAGAGCGACTTGTTGCGGGCGACATTGAAGTTGACGCTCTTGGATCCGAGCCCGCTGGCAAACTCGGCCGACTGCGGCAAGGCTTGCCGGCGCAGGTCACCGTCCTCGACGTAGGCCAACATGCGCTCTAACCGGGCACGGTCGTCGGCATCCTGCACCAGCACGCCGCCGTGGTCACGCGCAAAGTAATCGTAGGCGATCGTCGCGCACGACCTTTCCTCCTCCAGCAGGTGGTTGACTGCCGCCCCAGTCCCAAACCAGAGAGTCAGCGATGTAGTGCTGGCACTATGAGAAAGCCCGCAGTCAGTTGCAGTCGGTACAGTTAGCAGGCAGGCTGCCTTCTTTGGTCCACTGGTTCACGAGCGCAATGGCTGTGTCGTGGTGGTCCAGAAGTGTCACATGCCGCACTTGCTTTGCCAGCCGGTGGACCACGTCTGGCCGGCCCACGTAGTCAAGCCTACTTACGAAGTAAGCTCCCCCGGCGAGACTGAACTGGACACCAAAGAAAGCTGGTGCAGTACAGATAGACATGGGCATCGGGCGGGAAGGCGGGGTTGTCTTCGATGTGGAGGCCTTGCGTGGTGCTGTGCGCCACAAAGCCGAGGTCCACGTTGGGATCCTTGTGGAACCGCAGATATGCCGCCAGTGCCGCAAATGCCCCTGCCAGCCGCAACCCACACGTCAGCGCGGCAGAAACGTAGCATGGATGAAGGTCGCAAAGTCAACCGTCTGGGCATGGGCAGTGGTAGACCACGCGAACCACCTTCTTGCCTCCCTCGCCCTTCTTGTCCATGTTTTTTGATTATTTTTTAAAATTTTCGCTTTTTGCTATTTGGCTTGTATTTCATGCTGTATTTCCTTATCTTAGCTCGTGATAGCCGAGATGCTTGGCCTCATCTTCGAGCTCTTGGATGACCTTGTAGGCTCGGCTCGCTTCATCCTGTTCGAGCATGTCCCACAGCTTTATGCTCTTGATCCTTAGAGTCTTCTTCGCCTGCTGCAACCTTTCCCTCTGTCGCTGATCTTCATTGTCGTCGCCATCTCCCAAGAGGTGCCACTCAAGCACGTCCACTTCCTCTTCGCTGATAAACACTTGCCCCAAGCAGGACCGAAGCCGAGCGACATCGACCGTCGAAGTCGCCTGCCCTGTGATTAGCGGAAGGCCGGGAGTTGCCAGCGTCTTGGCGATCACCTTCACTTGGGCCTGCCCGTGGTGCGTGAGTCAAGGACAAGGGCCAAGCGCATGAGGGAATGCCTGTGTACCGTGAGATGCGGACGAAGGTCTTCGAGCAAGCTGAGGGTGACACAATCGATTGCGGCAACATCAGCTTCGCCCGCAGCTACCATCGACAGGCTTCGCACGTGTCCTCCACTCACTTTTACCTCCGAGAAGAACGAAAAGGAATCGTCGCTTTCGTTCTTCACTGCCAGAGGAGCAAGTAGACGCCGAAACACGTTCATTCCACTGGGGACAATGCGCGAAGTTAGCACTTAGCGCCAAGGATACAGAACGTGAAGAGAGACTGACCTGTTTGAGTCGAGACTGTTGATTGCTGCACGCAGGTCACGCAGATCTTCAAGGCTCTGGTGTGGAGTGTCGGCCTTGACAATCACCAAGCTGCGGTAATGGTGATCTTCTTCATGTCAATCGTCTTTCCTTTAGTGGAGGATGGAACGATACAGCTACCTTCGCACTCGCACAGGGGTGCATCGTAAACAGGCGTCCCAACAGCCTTGACGCCAAGCGGCTCCAAAGAACTCACAAAGGGGTAGCCGCAGGTCTGCGCCAGGTAGAGGTTTGGGTCCTTCCACACTTCGACCATATCGCGTTGTCGTTCGAGGCCCTGCGGAACCGGGCCACAGGTACATCCGGTAAGGCACAACCTGCTGAGGGCACTACGAGCACGAACCTCTGGAAGCCAGCTCGGCGTCTCTCCGGCCTCATGTGCAAGGCACAAGTGCAACGCTTCCCAGAGCACATTGTTGGCCTCTTGCAGTGCGTCGTCAAAATCGTACATGCCAAGCCACACCACTGCGCCGTCGCGCCGTGGTGCCTCCTCGCCTGCCGGCTTTACCATGTTCTCGCCCGGTCCGCAGCACACAAATCCTGCAGGTCGCGGGAGGTTGGAAGTCACCAACACCACCACGAGCAGCGCGGCCACCCACCCTCCTCTCGTCATCTTTATCATCGCTATTTTCTCTTTCTTTTTTTAAAAATAAATGAATAATTGCTTTTAGTGCATTCCTCATGACCTGGCTGAGTGCTGAATCTGCGCATGGCATAAGGACGTATGAGACTGTCAACGCGAGCAGGGTTGTCCTGGACGAGGATGCACCGCCGCACGCCAGCCAGTATGGAGGCGACGAGATGATCGTCTACATAGGCACACGCCTCCTTCAAAAAATTTTAAGAATGCAAGTTTCCAACTTCGCCATATATTTCACATACCACAACTTGCCCCAAACCGAAACAGCTCAGTACGGGGGCGGAGGAGGGGGAGCGAAGCCAGCGTCCGGCGGAGGCGGGGGCGGCGCGCCAAAGGAGCCGCCTGGCGGCGGAGGCGGTGCGCCAAAGGAACCACCCGGCGGCGGAGGCGGCGCGAAGCTCGAGTGCGACCCAGCTGTGAACCGAGCAGGTCAGACCAGACGATAAACATGAAAGGAAAGAAGAACAAGAAAGGCGTACAGAGGGAAGCGTAGTCGGAGGACGAAGTAGCGGACGGAGGCGCCCTGGGTGTGTGGCTGCTGCGCGCAGAGGTGATGCTCGACTCGCCGTTGCCCACACCGTCGAGTGCGTTGAGGTCGATGATGGTGCGCGGCAGGGGCTGGAGCGGCTGCGCTGACCACGGCAGCTCTTGGGCTGTGCGGCAAGAGGTGTCAACGGGAGGAAGAACAAGAATAAAAAGAGTGGGCTGGAAAACAACGCACCAGCGAGCTTGCGGGTCGCGGGCGCCTTGTGGTAGGGATGAGGGGCCTCCATCTCTTGCTTGTCGGGTGAGCCAGATGCCTCGTGGCACCCGCGCATGCGCTGATAGGGGATGGGAGGACGATAAGATAAACGGCTGATGTGACAAAAGTGGGATCAGGTGGTACCTCGCTAAGTAGTCGAACTTGAAGATCAATCTTCTCAATCTCCTTCATTTGAAGCTCGAGGAAAGTGGTAATCTGTCGCCGTTGAGATGTTAGGGTCAGCTCAAGCCTCAAGTGTGAAATGCGGGCAATTTTTACCTGAAGACCGACGTTGTGTACATGGTAAACTACATTTTGGAGAGCGTCATTCGTGTAATTTTTGGTTTGCTCGAAGACTGCGTTGACATCCGATCCCTCCTGATACGCAGCCTTACAATAGAGCGCGATCTGTTGGACGGTGTTTTGACTCTGCGCCAGCTCTTGAAGCGCAGGAGGAATGGCCTGCATACAAGCCGACAAGTCCTCGGGCAGGTTGGACATCTTTTACAACCTCCAAATTACTCTATCAATGCTGAGTTGGCGGTCTCCTTGCCCACCGCAATTTGCTTCTGTGCGTTTCGGAAACTGTTTCAAAAGTTTTGTGCAACAAAGAAATTGCTGTTTCACAACTTGGGAAAAGGGAACCCGCATTTTTTATTGCTTCAAATACAAGGAAGGGTGGCTCTCGAGCCACAACAACGTGAGCGTTGACCAACAGGGCCGTTTGTTCTACAGGGAAAAGGAAAGAGAAGCGAAGAGCTTGTATCTTTGATTGCCACTTCTCGTCAACTCTTCCGAACGTTCTCAAAGCAACGGACGCTGCTTCGTGCACGAACCGCCTGCATCCATCTCAATAGATACGATTAGGTCAGATGCAGGCGCAATCGGCAAAGTGCGTTGTGGTGGGTGATGGTGCAGTAGGTACGCGCCTCTTCCTTACGCCACCCCGTTTGCCCCCTCCCCTTTCCGCGGTCATCGCTTTCGTTCTCTTTTTCTTTTTGGAAAGTCAAAAAATACAAAATAAATCACATCCACAGGCTTGCGTTATCTATTTGTAACATCTCTCATCTCCTCATAATCAAGGCAAGACTTGCCTCCTGGCCACATACGCCAAGGACGAGTTTCCCTCTGAATATGTGCCCACTGGTACTTTATGCGTTCTTCTCTTTTGTTGTCTGCTTCGTCTTCTTCAGTGGCCACCAAGGTGCAGCCATGACTGACTCTCAGGTCTTCCACCTCTACCCACTTGTCCATATCCGCGCCATCCAAGTCTTCGACAACTACGAGACCGCGGTGATGGTACTGCTCCTGTAAAGTCTTTTTCATTTGTTGGTTCATTTAAACGCGAATATTTATTGATAAATAAATCATCACGCGCGAGCAGATCGAAGGTGTGTGCTACAACCTCAACCTCTGGGTACGCGCTTGTCGTTGTATTGTTCGACGCCATCATGAATGAGCGATGGTGCTGATGTTTCTCTCGCGGGCTTTCATCGAGCTTAGGACACAGCAGGACAGGAAGGCGCGGTCTCCCTCCGTTTTTTCATTAATTTTATTATTATTATTATGATTGACTGATTTATTTAAGTGATTTTTGTACTGTTTTCTATCACAATAAATTAATCTTTATTTTCTTTCGTTAGAAGTGATTGCTGACATGTGTGTGCAGAGTACGACAAACTGCGCCATTTGAGTTATCCAGAGACCGATGTCTTCATCGTGTGCTTTTCGCTGGTCGACGCCGACTCGTTTTACAACGTCACCAATCGGGTTTGACTTCCTCGTCCTCTTCCTCTTCTTTTTCTTGCTCATCGTCCTCATCGTTCACCTTCTTATCTTCATTCATGCCGTTCTTTTCCTTCTCCTTCTTCAGTGGATCAAAGAGCTGCGAGAGCATTGCCCAGGCTCGCCCGTCCTCCTTGGTAGGCCCGCGCACTGCCCATGACGAGCAGCTGGCTGGCTGACCGACTGACCTCTGCCTCGTGCTGGCTGTGGCGTGCGCCAGTCGGGACCAAGCTCGACTTGCGGTCGGACTCGTCCGTGGTGAAGCAGCTTCACTCGACCGGCAAACGCGCGGTCTCTACGCAAGAGGTCGCGACTTTGTCCTTTGCAGCGTTCAATTTGCGTAGAACTCAAAGGCTCACACGCACGTGATGTCGTCGCGCTGCTGGTGGTTGTGGGTGCAGGGCCAGAAGCTGGCCCACGACATCAAGGCCGTCCGATACGTGGAGTGCAGCGCCCTTACGCAACAGGTCTCCGGCCTCACCATGTCCGGCCTGGCCAGGCTCAGGCTCACGCAGCGACTTGTGCTTTGTTGGTGGTTGGTGTGCCAACAGGGCGTGAAATCGGTGTTTGACGAGGCCTTGCGGACGGTGATCAAGGCCAGGGGCGGCTCGTTAGGCTTCGGGGGCTCCCGTGGAAGCAAGTGCTGCGCGCTCTTCTAGAAGAAGACAACCAAATTGCTCCCTTTCCCCTCTTCCTTCCCCCTGAGCTTGTTCCCATTTGCGTCGAGTGCGGCAGCAACGTTTGTACAACATCAGAAGGCACCATGAGGCTCATAACCGCAACCATAAAATGAACCAGTGCGTCTCATGTGAAATCCATCTGCGGCGTAAGCTGACGGCCAAGCTGGAAAGATTTTTATTTATTTATTTATTTTTTCCACTTTCGCTTTCGTTTTATTTATTATTCGAAAAATGATTTGTGAAACAGGATGCAATCGCGACTTGTATATTGACGTCTTCCTGCTCGTCCATCCGCTGTTTGTGGCGTCGTCCACGGTGCTGGACCACCTGCGCCAGACGTACGTCCTCACACCAGTGGGTCATCCACCACATGCATGCTCCAACTACACCAAGGGCTTGGCACAGAGTGGATTCATGTCAATTTGTTATCTTAGCAACAACACCCACTTACTTCCAGCTCCAGCAACTAAAATAAACTTGTCCTCTTGTCTTGTGTCAAAAGTTGTTGTCGACTGAAGCCTTCCACGCGCGAACGGCAGATTAAAAAACGTAGTATTTAGCGGAGCCCGAAAACAAAGCAACAAAACCCTTGTTCATCCGTACTGTGAAGACATAGACACAACCACAGGTGAACAAAAGAAGACAACATCATGCACAAAGCTGGAAGAGGAAGAGGAAACAGTGGCGCCTGGGGTGCCTTCTCGGGAGGCGGCAGGGAGGACTGGCATTGCCAGCATTGCGGCGACTTGCAGTTTGCCCGCAACGTGCAGTGTCGGCGTTGCGGCACAGCCAAAACACCAGCGGGAGCCGGTCCGGCGGCGCACGCGCAACAGCCCGCTGCTGAACAGCCCAGAGGACCACCACAAGCGGCCACCGCCGCCAGACCTGACGGCGCAGGCGACTGGGTTTGCGTCGTGTGCGAGGACCTCCAGTTTGCGCGCAACACACACTGCCGGAAGTGCGGCATGACCCGTCCGACGGAAGAGGCCGTCAAGATCTACAACGAGAAGAAGAAGGAGCAGAGGGAGCGGAAGCGCGACTGGACGTGCGTCAGTTGTGACCAGCTCCAGTTCGCGCGCAGAGAGACGTGCCGGCGCTGCTCGAGCAAGCGGCCAACCGTCGAGGCCGAAAGGGAGTACAAGGCCGCCAAGCGGGCCGCGGCCGAAGCCGCCGAGAGGGAGAAGCAGCAGCGAGAGGAAGAGCACAAGGCAGCCCAGAAACGCAAGGAAGAAGAGTTTGAAAAACACGTCCGCCGCTGGTCCGTTGCAGGATGGGAGGAGGCGCGGCTGCTCTTCATCGGAGCGACAGACCAGGAAAGTCTGCTGTCCACTCTGCCGATGGAACTCATCGTCGAGATTGCCAAGTTGGCGACGCAGCTGCCCCAGTGCTGGGGAACGAGCAGGCTCAAGTGGTTCAGAGCCGAGGCCTGGGCCAGCCCCACGCGAACAGCAAGCTTCACGTTCAAGACATACGACGTGGATCCCTACGGCGACAAGCCCTGGCCGGAGCACATGGAGGGCTTCCAGCTGGAGTACCACCTTGGTGGAAAGAAGAACCCAGACGAGCGCTTCACCGTCCACAAGTGGACCAACGTGGAAATCAATCGCCAGATGGTCTACACGACCAACGTCCACGACCATTGGTCGGAGGGCAAGTTCTTGGCGATGGCAACCTTGGACGCAAACTGGCACAGATGGATGCAATCAGGGGAAGCCTGCTACAACCACGCCTTTCACAAGCTTGTCTAGTCCCTCTTCTGGTGTAAAATAAGAAAATACTAATCATAATAAAATGAAGCATCTCCTGTGCTGACTAGGAAAACCACAATAGATGGCCGAGTGGCAAGCTTGGGAATAAGAGGGTGTCCTATCATGTGGCGTCTTTGGTGGTGGGACATTTGGGGTAAGTTGGCATCCCGCCTTGAAGACTCCGATAGCTGCAGCTTCCGGCGCAGCATAGCCTCAGGCCTAACCGGTAAGGCCTGAAAGGAGGTCCCAGTTCGACTCTGGGAGTGTACCACCACCGTTTTTGTTGGTGCTCCTGGCAATGGCGCGTACAATAACCAACAAAAACGAGTACACAGACGGCCTTTGCGTGTTTTTATAAATGGTGGACTCACCTCACCGCCTTTCCATTGGCAACACAGATGCCCCAGTGCTAGGTACTCAAGGACAATAAGCCGTTACATGGCAAGTCGGTCATCAGGTCAGTTGGGCAGGTCTGCCGGGTAATGGGGCTCCTTGGGCGGGGCCGATAGGCAATCACCGATGAAGCGCAGCCACCCAAACTCTTCAAACACCTGCAATTGTTGCATTAATATAAAAATGAATAATGAATAAAGCGTAAAAAAATTCAATATTTGCGCACCCGATAGAGCTCTTTAGTGACGTTGAGGGTGATGCCCTCACCAAAGGCTACATTGACGGGGTTGATGACATTGAGATAACAGGGCGAGAAGTAGGCCTCCCATGTCATGTCGTCTGGCATGCACTTGCGTGTGAGATAACAAAATAAAGAGAAAAAATTATCAATTATATTATATTGTATACATATATATTTATATTATATATTATATAAATACATATAATAAATACATATAAAAAATATGGATATTGTCAGCGCACCAATGCTCTTGCCAAGGTCACGCCACCAGTAGAACAGCGAATGGACCGTCCACAGGTAGCCGTAGGTGTACACCGTCGGGTTTTTGCGCCACCCCGCAATCCGCTCCACCGGCACTCTTGTGGCAGCCACAGGATCCAAACAATGGTCAGACCAAGGCCACCACGATGAAGCTGCATCAAGCGGGAAAGCGCGATCGAGCCGCTTACCGGTAGGCGGCCTCTCGGGACGCGACGACCTCGACGGCGCTGGCGAGGGCCCGCCGGGCCTCGGCCATCTGCTCGTTCCTGTAATCGGCCGGACGCGTCCAGTAGCTCGCTGCGTAGTTGTAGAGTCGGTGCACCTGCTTGGCGCGAAGGGCGGTCATGTTGGCGGCGTCGCGGAGCTCGACCCAGAAGGGCCGCGCGACGTCATTGACCTGCGGCACGAGGGCCGCATAGCGCTGGACCAGCGCGCCGAAGCGGGACTCCATGGCGTCGAGCAGCGGCTCCACGGCCGACCAGTAGTCTGGGTCCGTCGGCAGCAGCGACCGGACGTCGATGAGGCCCAGCTTGTTGGGCTGCGTCGCGGCCGTCGGGGCCACGAGGGCGCCCAGCTCGGACCAGGTGTCCCAGCCCTCGAGGTAGGCCTGCCCGTTGCGCTTCACGACCGTGGACGGGTGGCGGCCGTTGACGAGGCCGTAGATGAGGAGCTCGCGCTGGGCATCGATGGTGTCGAGCACGAGCTGCACGAGCTGCGCCTGCACGGCGGGCGGGCCAAAGGCCGCAAACACGTCCTTCAGGATGGCCGCCAAGGCCCGCGCCTCGGAGGGCTCGTCCATGCGCGGGTTCCACGACGCCCGCGCCGTGATGACGTCATTCAGCCAATAGCCCCTGTTTTTTGTTTTATTTATTAATTGTTTAATCAGTTTCCATTAATTTTTTTAATAATAAAGAATAAAGTAATGAAATACGAACCATTCCCAGCCACTGTTGAAGTTGATCTGGCCCAGAACGTAGGACTTGGCGATGGCGCGCATGTCCGACAGACGGCCCGCACCGTAGATGGGCAAGAACAGAGGCAGGTCGATGTCGTAGTTCTGCCAAAGCAATCATGTGGCCATTACCACAAGGTCGTCGTCATCAGCCAACTTCATGGACGAGTTCAATCGGAAAAGAACAAAACGCACCACCCAGTAGGCGGTCTCGCCGTGGTAGACGGTCTTGCGCCGGTCCGCTTCGAACAGGAGGAAGTCAAGCATGTACGAGAAGTTCTGATTGCCGTACGTCGGGGCCGGCTCGGTCCTGCAATCGCAATCATCAACATTAGCAAGAGGGCGAGGCACGACCAACTGGGGGGAAGGGCACCAGTTGTAGAACTGGACGGTGTGCGGGTAGATGCCCAGCTCGGGCACGGCATAGTGGGGCAGAAGATTAAAGTTGATGGGCTTGCCGGTGAGCGGGTCCTTGTAGTCGTTGCAGTGCTGTCCCTGCGAGCAGTGGCACTTGATAAACGGCTCCTGTACACGAAACCTATCAATACCAAACATTCCGCGGATTTGTCGGATGAGAAGAGGAATTTGAGGAATGCCGTGCCTTGCCGAGCTTGGCCGTGTAGGCGGCGGTCATGTTCATCCAACGCAGCATCTGGCCGCAGTCCGGGTGCGTGAACTCGGAGAAGCCGCTCTCGGTCGAGAAAAAGTCGAAGCCGCATCCGCCCTGGCCGCTGGGCAGCAGCAGCCAGTTGAGGTGTCGCTCGATCTGCCTCTGCTCGTCGGCCTCATTGGTCACGTTGACGATCAGCGGCCACCCGTGCTGCTGCGTGATCGCAATCCCGCAGTCTGTGGCCATCATCATCAGCACC
Source organism: Acanthamoeba lenticulata (assembly GCA_002179805.1). Lineage (NCBI taxonomy): Eukaryota > Discosea > Longamoebia > Acanthamoebidae > Acanthamoeba > Acanthamoeba lenticulata. Next base: position 12,598 of record NAVB01001212.1, on the reverse strand, counting down.
ATTAACATCATCAACATCATCAACATCATCACCAGCGTCACGTAGGACGACGGAAGGCGACGAACCGGCACCGACCACGACGCCCCAGGCGTGGGCCACGTCGATGATCTGCGCGATGCGCGTGCGGCGAAGGTCGCTCCAGGCAAAGGCGTCCCAGTCGAGCTCCCACAAGAGGATCCACTCCCACCGGTTCTGCCGATTGGCCACGGTCCACTCCATCGCGCGCATCCACTCGGGCAGCATCGACTCCCACGACTCCACCACGGGGCCCGTCCTCATCTCAGGCTGCTGCTGTTGGTGCTGGTGCTGGTGCTTGCTCATGCGGCGACGACCGCCGTCTGGGCCGTGGAGAAGGCCGGCCATGTTTGGCGCCTCGTCGTGTCCGCTGGGGCCAGTGACGTCGAAGCCATTGAGGAACTCCATCAGCTCGAGCGGGTGCTCGGTGTGGTAGTGCACGCCGCGGATGGCGAAGCGCGGCGAGGCCTCGGCGAGGTCGAACCGGCCGCCGGCAAAGGCTGACAGGTCGAGCCGGTTGGGGACGAGCGGTTGCAGCGGGTGGAGGAAGCCGAAGCCCAGCCGCTGCAGCACCTCGTAGGCGGCCATGTGCGCCCCGATGTTCTGAGTATAAGTAAAACGCGCCACGACGAAGCTGCTGGTGAGCGACGCTCGAATGGTCAAAGCCAAAGGAACGGAGGAACGCACGGCCGTGGGGTTGATGGTGGGGTAGCGCAGCGGGTTGCCGTCAGCGGCGATGACCAGCGCGCCGGTCGAGGCGTTGAGTCGGGCGCGCACGAGGAAGCCCTCCGACCCGAGGGCCGCCAGCTCGGCGGCGGGGATCAGTCCGCGCGTGGTGGCCGTGTCGCCGAGGGAGAGAACCACAGCAAAGTCTGCATCAAGAAAAATAAAGAATTAATTAGCAGAAATGATTCAGATTCAAATTGAGAAGAAAAAAGCGAAGGTAAACCATAAGACTGCTTGAGGAAGGGCTGCAGAAGTGTAGAGAGGCGATTCTGCACGGCCGGATCGATGGATTTGCCGAACTCAACGGTCACAGAAGCTGCCGCAGTGCATGCCGGCCCAAAGCTCAAGGCGGCAAAAACTACAACAGCAAGGGCAAAGACGACGCTCACCGCAGAACGCCTTCGCGCTACGTTATGGCCCATCCTTGCTAACAGTCAGCGCAAGAGGGCGCAGCGGCACCCCGCCGTGTATTGCGGCTCACGTCAGTGATGAATTTGACTTGCTGGGAGGAAATGACAGATCGCCCAACAACCTTGCGCGCCCGCTGGTGCGCATGCCTTGCATTCTTCATGTGATGGCAGCCCTAGTATCAGCTTGGACTGCCAGCAGGAGGAGCTTAGAGCGTAGCCGAAGGTCACTGAGGATATTTGTCCCAAGACCACCACGGGAAAGGATAAAGAAGCGCTGATGATGGGCAATGGAGGCCAGCATCACACAAAGAAAGCCCCATTCGCTGCTTTTCTCTCTGGTTTTCTTGGTGGGAGACCGCGGGGGCTAACCTTGTATGGAGAAGGTGCCTGAAGTAGGGGCAACCTCCTCGACTTCTCCTCTAAGCTGCGACGACTGTCGTTTTTCGTCATCGCCTCACGTGCAACGGCATCGCCCCGAAGCTCAACCGACAAGAACTCCTCAACCCCAACCACTTCAAACCACCACGTTCACGAAGGTCTCCTGCTGCAGCTCTAGAACATCTACGTAATCTTTCCTCAACTCCTTCTCTGGAAAACCCAAGACAACGAGCAACCTGGTTGATGCAAATGACAACTGCGGCGACCGTCCTGCCCCACGGCCATCTGCTTACCTCTCCCATGCTGGCCGTCACATCTCCGTTGAACTTGAGTCCTACAAGCCCAAGATCTTCGTCTTCTTCTGGAACCTCGACAGCTATGCCTGTTCTCAACCCCTGGCAGCCGCACCATCCGCACCAGCCCCCATCGACACCAGGCCAGGAACGTGACGAACCGCTCCATTCTGCTCGCGTTTATCTCCACAAGTTGTACGACTTCCCTGGCGTGCCGAATCTATAGCGTCCTGTGGGTGACATGACCCTTGCCGGTCGGCGTAGCGAGGAGGTGACAGGACGGTTCTCGCAGGCTTTCAAGGCGAAGGCGGTGGTGAGCATGCGCACCTTGGAGCAGCAGCGAGACCGCAAGTTGTACAACATCATCCTCTACACGGCCGAGCGAACGGCCATGGGCATCGTGAGCATCACACCTCAGCTTCCGTTCAACGTATGCCGTACCTTTGCTCATGGCGCGATGAGTCCCTGCTGACATCAACCACACCAGGCTTCAACAGACAACTGCGTCCAGTTGAGAGATATGATGAACCACCTCTGGGCCGTGCGTTTCCGGTTTGTCCGCGACCTTGAGTTGTTGGCAGTTGATGCTCCTTGTCATTAACTGCGCGGTCAACATCAACAGCACAAAGGAAGAGCTGGAGGACTTTTGTAAATACGTGCTGCTGGCCAAGATGGGACTGCAAACCGGCGTCCTCAAGCCAGTGCTGAGTATGGACTTCGCGCCGAGCGAGCCCATGGCCTCACCGCTGGCCCAAGGGCCTCCGGTTCGTTGCGCTGCTGAGTGCTGCTCAGGGCTTTTGCTCTTCTAACCAGAGGATTTATGGATGCAATCAGCAGATGGTCGAGCAGGGCGACCAGGCGAGCGTGCTGCTCACGTGCTGGCTGGCCGACACCTACAGGATCGAAGCGACGCCGCACTGGGCTTCTGTGCCGTCCAGCGCAGGCCGGCTGTCGTCTTCCCCGCCCAACTTGGGTGCAAGCGAGGAGGCAGACGACGCCACCTTGGGCGTGGTGAGCATCAACATCAAGCGGCAGTCCACTACAGCACCGCCGCTGAGCCTGGGCGAAGGCCTTTTGGGCATGCGCCTCAACAGCACGCGCTTGGTGGCCCTCCACACTGCCCAACGGCCATCAGGCGCTGGCGCAGCCGCGGTCTCCACGCTCGAAACCAAGCTGGGGCTTCCACCTCATCGCTTGGTCATCTTCAAGGTCAAGCTCATCACGCTGAAGAAGGCGTCGCCAGCGGCGTCTTCGTCTGCTACGTCCGCAGCTTCCTCGTCCTCGACAACCGCGTCGTCCTCCACATCGGCTGCGGAAGAGAAGAACAAGGACAAGGACAAGGACAAGGAGCAGCGGGACAAGGCCCGGAGGGCGTCCAAGGAGAAGAAGCTCGTGGAGGAGCTCAAGGCCGAAGTGCGGGAGCTGGAGGCCAAGCTGCGCATAAGCCAAGAGGCGGCCGACAAGCTCATGGGCCGCCGACTGGACAAGGCCACCGTCGAAGAGCTGAGCTGTCTCGAAGAAACCCTTCTCGCGAGCTACCGCTCGGTCGTCGCCCAGAAGCTTCGGCTCACGCAGCTCGAAGACGAGAAGAAGAAGACGGTAATGCACTTTCGTCGTCCTCATCCTCAACTACGATAGTGTGTAAAAGGCTCACGAGACGAGCTGTGCTGTTGGTGATGTCGCCACCGCAGGAGTGCGTGCTGTGCCTGGACAAGCCAAAGAATGCGGCTCTGGTGCCATGCGGCCACGCGTGCTGCTGTCTCCGCTGCGCCAAGAAGCTCACCAGCTGTCCCCTCTGCCGCAAGGAGATCACCGACCGGCTGGCCATCTACCTGTAGACCGCTTCTTGTTGTTGACGTAGCGCAGCTTTTTTGTACAGAATAAGAATAATAAGTCGATTTACTTCTTCAACGTGGGCCGTTCCGAGACCGCTGTCGTGCGCCACACGGGGAGGAAGTAGAGCAGGTCGATCGAGGGCCACTCTGAGGAGAAAGGCCTCAGCGACACTCTGGGGCAAATGATCACAACTTCGAGGGAGAGCCATACCATAGCCCAGCTGCGTGATCACCGCGCTGATCTGGCCTCGATGGTGTGTGCCACTGCAGCGGGACCGTCAGGAACTGATGCTCGGCATGATGACAGCAGGTACGTACTGGTTGAAGACGTGGTCGAGCACCTCGCCGCGCACACGCGTCAAATTGTGGCCCCGGGTGTCTCGGTAGGTGAACTCGCCCTGCAGCTCGTCGTCCGAGAGCGTCTCGATAAACTCGATCCAGCTCTCGGCCTGCGTGACGCCTGATCAGTGACCTGCAATGCAGCGCAAGGTGGGTTTATCAAGCGGGTGCGCGGGCGGACCTGGCGCAGGAGGCTGGCCTTAAGGTCGCAGCGGTCAGCATGGAGCTCCTGGTCGAGCCCCGTGATGGTGATTTGTTGGCCCACAAAGCGGCCGTACCACAGCTTGTCGGCCAGCAGGATGTCTGCATCCCCCTCCCCCACGTCCGCATCAGCGTCGTAGTGCGGGAGCGGTGGCTGATGGCCCCAAAAGTACGATTGAGGGTCGAATGGAGGGACTTGAAGAAGAGGCCGGTTTCCTTTCGATAGGCCTCGTCGGGGATGTTGTCCACAACCGCCAGCACCTTCTCCAGCGCTGCGCCCAGCCCAAACCAAGTGGTTATTCTGTGCAGCACAAGAGCCTGCCGGCAGCCAAAGAGCTCCGTACCCCAGCGATGGTAGTGCGCCATCCGAACAAAGTGCAACTTGAACGGACTGCCTGCTTGCACGGCCGGTCCTCCAGACTCCATCTTTGTGCAGTTCTTTTCGTCTTGAGTTTAATTTATTTTTGTGTTTTATTAACTATTTCCTCTTGTTAACGCTTGTACATATGGGCAACAGGTGGCTGGTGCCGCTGCTCGTTCTGGCTGTCGTGCTGGTGCGCGCAAGTGCTGACGTGCACGTGGCTCACCAGCAGCAACTGCTGCAGGAGTTGACTCGGGGCTACTCCCTCAAAGGCACGCCTCCCCCCCCCCCGGCGCTCCACCACAGCAGTGATGACCATCGTGGAAAACGGACGAGTGCAGGCAGCGTCGAGCGAGTGGATGCAGCGTCGATTGATGCAGCCGCGTTAGCGCGGGCCCGCCGGCCGGTGGTGCTCACCAACGTCGAGGCCGTCCGCCGCTGGCGCGCCCTTGGCCTCTGGACGCCTCGCCACTTTTGCAGCCTCGGTCGCGGCTCGGAGGGCATCCTCACCAAGAGCGTGCCCGTCTTCCAGCACTCGTACGACGTCCCACTTTGTAGGTGTGGCCTTGGCTCACTGGCGCGTGTGCGGGCCAAGGGCTCGAGTCTTCACGTGGTACACCGAAGAGGCGCCGCTCGCGCAGGTGGAGGCTCTCGGCTGGCGGCCGCCTCACGCCAAGACCCGACGTTCTCTCTGCGACTTTTGGCACGAGGCCCTGCCGAAGGCCGCCTTCGCCGCGGCCACCCAAGAAGACGACCCACACGTCATGCACGATTCGGCTCCTGAGCCAAGTGGCGACATGGCCTTTGCCCAAGACAACGCCTCGCATGTCCTCGTCGGCGTGGACCGCTTTGGGGCCACAGCTCCAGAGGGCACCGGCGGCCATGCAGACCACGTTGGCGACAGCTACATGTACCTCAGCTGCCCGTTGGCCACGTTTCCTGAGCTGGCGGCCGACCTCGACCCAGTCGACTTTCTGGCGGTCCCGCGCGAGTGGCGCGCCGACGGCAACAACGACGACAAAGACGACGACGTCTACTCGAACAAGCTCGAACCAGGCCGGCACGACGTCAACCTGTGGATGGGCACCGCCGGTGTGACCGCCCAGACGCATTACGACTGCTCACACAACCTCTACGTGCAGGTACGCGTTCTGGTCCTAAAGAGGCTCGATTGATGTTGGATACGGCCATACTGCGCAGAAAGCACCGCTTCCCATCCGAACAGCGAAGTTAAGCTGCGCCAGGCGGTGTTAGTACTGGGGTGGGCCACCACCCGGGAATCCACCGTGTCGTATCCTTTTGCCTTTTGCCTCTCAAATATGCATCCGTCAGGTTCACGGCACCAAGTCGTTCGTCCTGTCGCCTCCGTCGGAGCATGCCAAGCTGCACCTGTTCCCCGAGCTGCATCCATCGCGGCGGCAGTCGCAAGTGGACTTCCACCAGGCCGAGCCTTCCGCCCTCTTCCCCAGCTTTGACCGCAACATCACGGGCTTTCAGGTGTGTGTTGTGCCAGCCAGAACGCTCGCACGATAGAACCAGTTTCTATCTAGATCGCTTACCAGCATGCAGGCCGACCTGAGCCCGGGCGACGTGCTCTACCTCCCGCCGTTCTGGTTCCACCGCGTGATGGCCACCTCGTCGGACAGCATCTCCGTCAACATGTGGTCCACCTCCAAGGTCGAGGCGTGCGCCTTGGCTCGAAGCCATTGTGCAACAAACTCAGTCTTTCTCTGTTTTAATGTGTCCACACATGCAGGAAGAGGACATCTTCAACGAGCTCGAGTACAGAACGGCAGTCCCATTCGATGAGTACTGGAGCGACGTCCAGATGCGTATCGCCCTACGCAAGTACATCCTTGCTCTGGCGCGGGTACACCTGCAAGCCGAGGGACTCCTCGCCGCTGACAACGACAACCACGACAATGACAATGCTGTCGTCGTGCCCGCCGAGGACTTTGTCGCACGCTTCGCCGCGCGCTCTTACGCTCCTCTGTTTGGCCGAGAAGCGGCCCGCGACTCATGCGAGCTCGTGGCGGAAGCCAAGAAGGCGGGGCTGGACAAGGGCGAGCGCCGACGGCTGACGACCTGGGCCAAGTCCGCCACGCTACACGAGCGGCTCGAGCGCGGCGCGCTGCACGTCGTAGTGGACCTCCTGGCCCAAGTGGACGATGATGACGATGAAGGCAGCGTGCGTGAACTTCTTCTGCTCCGCTACATCGAGACGCTGGCCCGCTACTTCCTGCCGCCTGAGCGTGTCGCCAGCTTCCTCCTTGGCTGCTTCTCTTTGACCGCATGAAAATGATGTATTTTTATGTTATCATTTATTTATTTTATTTTGTATTTTGTATTTGATTTTGCTACACGCCTCGCGTCTGGCCCAGCGCATCGGGCTCGGGGTAGGGCAAGTCCCACACCCAAGGCCGGTCGTCGGGCCCGTACGGCGCCAGCGGCTCGATCCTGTAGGGCAGCGGCATCACCACCGTGCCTTGTGTTTGCGCCGCGCGCGCCGAGAGAGGAGCGCATGAGTCACGCGCGAGCAAGTGAGCGGCTTCCAAAGACGCACCCGAGGCGGCGCGCACGTCCGGCGCGGGGCCGGCGACAAAGGCGCGGGCGTCAAAGTGGGCGGGCAGGAAGAAGACGCCGATCTCGTAGTTGCGGATCATGAGCTGCGAGTCGCCCTTTTGCAGCGCGCCCCACGCGGCCTTGGACAGGTTGGCACTCGTCAGGCACACCCTGTGCATGCGCGGCCCATCATCATCGTGTCAGCGTCAAGCACGGGGCAATGGACGATATGCGTGTGCGTGTGTGGATGTGGCACCAGGCCAGATGCGCGTCGCGATGCCGCGTGAAGCACTTGATGTGGGGCGTGATCCTGGCCCGGCCCGGCTGCATGGCCCGGTACTGCCGGAACAGCGGCGTCATAAAGTCCTTTCGGTTGCTCGCCCCAAAGCAAAGCGAGCCGCCGGCGGCGTAGCCGTCGATCGAGTTCCGCACGTAGTCGACCGTTGGCCACACGAGCTCAACGTCGACGTCCTTGTTGGTGGCGGTAGCCGCCGAGGTCATGAGGCTACGGCCGAACTCGTCGTGGACCCAAGCCGGGGTGAGCGAGCCGACCGATGAGAATTGGCACGCGACCGACGACCGCTCTTCGATGGCGGCCGGTAGCTCGGCTCGCGCGAGGAGGCGCCGCAGGCGCATGTGACCGTAGCGCTCGAGATGGGGCCCTGCGCGAGTGCGTGTGCGTGAGCGCGACACAACAGAGGAACGATGAACGCGCTGCAGCGTGAAACCAACGTACGCTGGTGATAGCCGGGCACGCTGGTGACGAGCGCAACGCGCACGGCGCCAAAGTCATAGGCGCGGAGCTCGGCCGGCCGGAAGCCGAGCTGCCGCTCATTGCCCATGCGGCTCAGGTAGTCCACCAGCGTGTCCTCAAAGTCCTGCGCAAGCTGGCGCGTCGGCACGTCTTCCTCCTTTTCCTCCTCCTTCCTCTTGGCCGTCTCCTTCTTCTTCAAGGGGAAGTCCTGCAGCCAGATGCCCTGCGTCTTCCGCTCGTAGTCCTTGGCGATGAGGTTGGCCGTCGTGATGGCCACCCGCAGCGTGCCGGCCCAGAAGAGGAGCATCATCTTGCCGTGGTGGCAGCCATAGTCCAGCACCCACGGCTTGTGGTAGTGCACGTTGGGCGGCGGCGGGTGGGGCAACACGCCCAGGTGGCGCTCGCCGTGGACGAGGGACCAGGGGACGCGCGTCAGGACGGGGCAGCGGCGCATGAGCCAATCCATGTCGACCTGGTACGTCACGATCACGGCCCGCTCCACGTTTTCCTGCGCCAACAAACACAAACACAAACAAGCAAGAGACTATGAGGGCGAGTTCAGAGTCCTTGTGGGGACTGGACGGGTGCCGCACGGGGATGATCTCGCGCAGGCGGATCGTGCCGGCGTTGGCCTCGGCCGGGAGGCCCGGCAGCCAGTTCAGCCGGAAGAAGGGCTCGGCATTGGGGAACGTGTTGGCTGCCACCAGCTCGCCCGCCAGGGCCTCGTCGGCAGCGGCGACGTCGATGTCGACGTCGGTGTTGTCTTTTTGGTGGTCGCCTGTGGTGGAGCCCAGGAGGCGGTCGATGGCCGCTTCGACGTTCCAGCCGAGCCCGGCCAGCACGCGGCGGACGAGGTCGACCTGCAGGTGCGGGAGCACGCCGAGCACACGCTGCACGGCCTCGTCGGGCTCCAGAGGCGCCGCTGTGTCCGAGGCCGCGTCGGCCGTGAGGTCGACCACCGTTACGGTGGCGCCGTGCTCGCCAAAGGTGAACTCGAGCGGAACCAACCGCTCCTTGCCCGGTTCGTCCTGCACGCGGCGGCGCTTTTGAAGCGCGGCGGTGGTGTCGTCGTTGGCTTTGGAGTCGCCCGACTTCAGCGCAAGGGCCGCATCTCCAGTTGCGCTGGGCCGCTTCAGTGGCGAGACACCGAGGCGCGCCTGGGGCTCGGCCTCCTCTTCGCCAACGGCGAGCCGGAAGCAGTGGACGGCAGGTGCGAGCAGGCAAAGCACGTCGCCCACGCTGGCATCGCCCGTACGTTCGTAAGAGGTCAACTGCAACTAGCGAACAAGAAGACGTGATCATAGCTGGACGTACGCCATCTCAGCCGCATCGCCCTTGCGCGCGAGCACGATCTCGCCTTCGCTCGAGCCCGCGGCTCGCACGACCGACGGGTTCACGCCTCTCTGCGACCGCACCTCAACGGTGAGGAAGAAGCGCAGGAGGACTTTCAGGCACACTTGTTCTTGGCCGTACCAGCGTGACGGTGACGGAGCGCGACGATGGATGAGGCACGAGCTCCACCTGCTGTCGACTCACACGCCTTTGTGCGAATGCTACGTCAGTTCTGATTCAAATCGTCACAAGATTTGATCTTGAGAGGGGGGGAGGGATACTTGTCGGTAATCCCTGGAATAGAGCCGCGACCCAACACGATGGGCTCGCTTAGCCGCAAGATTCGAGGCACCTCTTCTGCTGCGCCATCGCTTGCTGCGCCCTCATGAACGAGGACCAACACCCGAGGAGACGGCGCGTCCATGCAGAGCGGCAGGTGAAGTGAAATAGGTCGCCTTTATACAATGCGCTACTTCTTGGTCAGGCTGGCCTTGACTTGCTGGCGACACGAGCCCATGATGAAGCAACAGAGACAGGAAAGTAGCAAAGTGCTCAAGACAGGATTCTTGGTTTTGCAAACAATAGTTCTATGTACAGCAGAGAGAAGTTGGAGTGGCGTGTAGGCATCGCATTAGCTCGGGGCAGAGGAGAACAAGGGGATCATTTCTGTGATCTGGTCGTTGCACATGGCTGCCATTTCATTAAAGTCCTGCACGATACCTGACTTAGCGGGCTTGAGATGAGGAGGAGATGGGCATGGCGTGGATACCTGATAGATGCCGTCGAGTTGGTCATCGGGACTTTCCAGGCCAATGTTCCTGTTCATGTCCAAGAGTCTTTGTCTCGTGTCGAGCAGCGTCTTCTTGCTCGACTCGATGAGGTTCTGGTGAAGATGATACAAAGGTGAGTTCAGAAAGAAAGGAACAAGGTAAGTGCGACTTTGCTTGCGTACTCGCTTCTCAGTGCAAACCGTGAGGCAGTCCTCCTTGAGTCGTGGGAGGTCCTCTTGAATGCGCTCCAGCCGTTGCAACAACTTCATGGGATTGAGCTGCGAGACAGAGCAGGTTAGGCGAGGAACGTGCAAAGGGTACGAGAAAGTGCGTACGTTTGGGTTGCCTGAAGCTTCAAACTTTTGTGCGTACTCAGTGCGCAGGATGTGCATTACTAGTGGCGTTGTTGCGTCAACAACCACTCAAAACGACGGAGGAGGGAACACGAAGCAGGAGGCTTACCGGTATTCAGGTCTGTTGCAGCTTTCTCGAGCTAGAGAGAAAGCTTCACGTTAAATCAAGAAGTGCGAAAATGGTTGGAGTATCGGTACCTGTGATTGAGGATCCATCATCTTGTAGGAACTACAATCTTGTGGCGAGCACTTTTGGCGGGAAACCTGCTCATGCCCGGAAATGGTGCGGTTTGGCGCGCCTTCATTTTCATATTTCTTTCTGGTTTCGTTTGGCACGGAAAACTAGATCGTCTGCTCATTTTCTCATCTCCATTCAGCCCCACCACATACCTTCAGCTCTCGTTCACTTGCGCATCTTCATTTTCCCTTCCACTCGCACTTCTTCCTCTGTTGTACATCACATCTCCTGCACATAAATTTTGCCAATTAATCGCCCGAATCAACAATGAGTGGAAAGATTTTCACACCCGTTAACCAAGTGCGATTTACGAACGTCGCGGTGGTGCGCCTGCAAAAGAACGGCAAACGATTCGAAGTTGCCTGCTACAAGAACAAGGTCATCGAATGGCGAAAAAAGATCACCACCGATCTCGATGAGGTCCTGCAGACGCCTACCATCTTCACCAACGTGGGCAAGGGTGTCATCGCCAAGAAGGCTGAGCTCTCGAAGGCCTTTAACACTACGGATCAGGAGAAGATTATTCAAATGATCCTCGACAAGGGCGAGATTCAGGTCTCGACCGAGGAGCGCAAGCTTCAACTCGACAACTCGTTCAAGGACATAGCGCAGATCGTTGTCGAGAAGTGCATCAATCCTGAGACCGGCCGACCGCTCACGGTGGGCATGGTGGAAAAGGCGATGAAGGACATACACTACTCAGTGAAGGCGGGCAAGAGCCCCAAGCAGCAGGCGCTCGAGGTGATCCGGCTGCTGCGCGAGAAGTCTGACTTCCCGATCGCCCGCGCGCCCATGAGAATGAAGATGACCCTGCCCGAGGGTGACGTCGAGAAGGTCAAGGCCGAGCTGCAGAACGAGATCCAGAAGATCGAGCGTGAGGACAAGAGTGGCGAGAAGCGAGACATCGTCATTCTTATCGACCCCAGCAACTTCCGCTACGTCGAGGAGACCATTAAGAAGCACACGAACGAGGCCGGTTCCGTCGAGGTCCTCACCCTCATCGTGCACTCTGAGGGCGAAACCAACCTCGAGTAGACAGGCTTCTTCTCCTTCTTCTTCATGTGAACACAATACACACGCTTTTGTCTTTCTTGCGGACTTGCCTTTCGTTTGCCTGCGTCTCTCTTTTTGGTAAGCGCTGGCGTGTTGCATGTCAGCGTCTGGCGCCAGATCACGTGACCAAGATGTCGACGCTAAAGTGTCAAGCAGCAAGACGAGGTCAAGCATGGCACGACAAGGGAAGGATGACCGAGTACATAATGGGCGGCCGCCGGCCGTCTATTCTCATCAACCACTGCAACAGCAGCAACAGCAACCGCAACCAAGCCTAACTCACACAGAAACATGGGCAACAAGAACAGCAACAGCAAGGCGGTGAACAAGAAGGTGAGCAAGCGCGACCGCTACTTGGGCGAAATGAAGGCGAACCAGGCGCACGGAAAGGGCAAGTTGTTCTACGCGAGCAGCGACGCCAGCGGCCGCGCCACCTACCAGGGCGAGTTCCGCCACGGCCAGAAAGAGGGCGAGGGCATCATGACCTGGGCCGACGGTCGCACGTACACCGGTGACTGGTGCGCCGACCAGATCCACGGCAAGGGCACCATGTTCTACCCGACCTCCTCTTCGCCCAACAAAAGGCGAGCCACCAAGGCGGGCAAGTTCTACGCAGGCGAGTGGGTCGCGGGCCAGCGCGAAGGCATGGGCCGGATGACCTACGGGGCCGACGACAAGCACGGCAGGCTGTGCTACTTCGGGCCCTGGGTGGCCGGCCAGAAGGAGGGCAACGGCTTCATGGAGTGGCGCAGCGGAGCCAAGTACTTGGGCGGCTGGCGTGCGGGCAAGCGCCACGGCCACGGCGTCTTCCTCTTCCCCAACGGCGACCAGCTCGTCAGCCAGTGGTGCGACGGCCGACCACAGGGCGCGGCCACGATCATCCACGCCGACGGCCACCAGAGCAATGGCCTCTGGCTGAACGCCGAGGCCTGGGAGCAGGACGTTCGGGCCCTTGTCCTGCAGTCCCTCCACAACGAT
>NAVB01001211.1:0-23968 GCA_002179805.1 Acanthamoeba lenticulata | reverse complement strand
GTGGGGCCAGCAGATGTCAAGCCAAGAGGGTACGTGAAACATCTTCCAGCCGCGCATGGCTTCCTTGGCTTTGTCGAAGCACTCACGACCCACACCAAGCTGTACACGTGTGTGGTCGACGTCAAACAAAAGTCCTGCCTCTCCTTGCGCGTGCAGTGCCGCCTCGAGCTCCGCGCCAGACTTGGCCCCCTGCGTCATGCGCACATGGCCTTCGTGGGTGAAGCATTTTTGTCCTTCCTCGCGTAACACCTCCTGCACCTGCTCGTCCGAAGGTCGGTTCCAAAACAACATTCCGCTCCCCCTGTGCAAACAGTCTGCGAGGTGTTGCGTGGTGCAAAATTGTTAAGCACCTTCGTTACTTGAGTGTAGAGGCTCACTGTGCCACTCCCAAACCGCAAGACAAGAAGAAGGAAAAATCAATCATTTCCCCATTTTTCTTTTTACATGAAGAGTGCCTGGCCACAAGCGAAGTGCAGCGCAAGGAGGGCGTCTAACACGAGACAAAACACCTCCATTGGCAGCTGAGTAAACAAGGAGCCTCGCTGCCTTGCCAGCATCAGCACGCGCACTTCAGCTCGGAAAGCTGTCGGACAGGCCGCGTGCAGCGCCGGACGCCACCGTAAGCCGGCCGACGCCAGCTGGCACGCCCGCCTCTCCATTTCGTCTCCATTGGTAAGCCAGCGTTGGATGTGTGGGTACATGGCGTCTTCTGGATGCACGACCGCAAACTCGCGAGCGCACGCAACCGGGTCGGCGAGCGAGTCGCGGAACCACAGTAGGAGCTCGTCTAGAGACGGAACAGGCTGCACCAGAGTGCTCGCATCAGAGCTGAAGTGCGTGAAGGCCATGCGCCCGCCATCGGCAGATGGTCGACTTGCACGGTCTTGGTCGTCCTCCTCGTCCAGCAGGGGCATGACAAGCGGATGGAGGATCGGCGTCACCACACGGCAGCGCTCTCGCGCGATGGGGTAGGTAGGCGGCAACTGCACTTGAATGATGATGTCGGTGGTTGAGCAGCGATAAAGGGAAGCATCGGCAGGGGAATGCACGGCCACGAAGAACTCAAGAGGAGGGTCGTTGATGAAATCTGTGATGTTCTCCGTCAGCTGTTTCGCCACAGCGTCGGGGCTCTGCTCAGGGCGGAATGGCACAACTGCACCACCCTCTTGTCTCATCATCACACGCATCCCTTCACTTGCACAGATCTGCAGCAGGAAATTGCCATCCAAACAGCACACGCTCGTGAGAGTTTCAGTCAATAATGATTGACAGGAAAAGCCAACAACACCAACCTTGGAAATGCAGTGACGGATGACTCCCGCTCGGCCACTGAGCTTCAGGGCATTGTGGTCGGTCACCACCTCGTGCAGGCCGTCATCCCATCCCTTGGGCAGGAGCCAGCTCGCACTCCCGTGTACGCCTGCTCGAGGCAGCGCCCGCCACTGCGTTTGGTGAGGAGGCATGACGACTTTGAGCAACGAGTCCTTTTGAAGACCGCTGTGGTCGCAAATCTGCCGAGTGAACGGTTGCTGAACGCCCGCCACGATGACCCGTGGCAAGACCTTCAGGTCATTGGGCAGGCCATACTGGAATGCGGGCCTTTTGTATCGTCGGTGATGGAGTTGTCGTTGGCTCAAGTCGGCTTGGTCGAGCTCGGCGTCGTCAAGCTGCAAGAGGAAAAACACTCGAGCCACGTCACCAAAGCACAGAGCCACATCGGCATCAAGCCGCACACTAACGGGGGTGTGGGTCCCGCACGTCGACCAAAAGAGAGGGCGGGTTGCCTGCCCACGAGGCTGGGCAGTAGGCCAAAACCTGGGGCTCTTTGCAACAGTCACCAAAAGTTCAAGTGACGCACTCGCAGCGTACGTACATCCATGAGGTGTTGGGGAATGCTTTGGCGCTGTCCCATGACCGTTTCACGAGTTTCAAAAGTGGTGGGAGCCCTTTCGTGCTCGCGATTAAACATCAGTTGGTGAGGAGTTGTCGCCCCGTGCTGATTCCTCGAGTGGAGAATTTCTGGTATATTGACAATAAAATTGGCGGAAACAGGGTCGACAGAAAAACGTTGAGGCCTCAGTGGCTGGTGTTCTCGCTGGGGACGGCAGACAGCTGTGAAGAACAGGTCACCTCGGCACAGTTAGCTGAGGATACAAGATACTTCAGAAATATACTCTGGGAGGCTTCTTCGTACGTGCTGCTTTGCTTTTTGTATAAAAGTGTCGTACTCTTCGTCTTTGATGGCAAACGTGTGCGTTTGGTCCTCGGGGTACTTCCTCGAGACGACTTCGTTCCGATAGTCCTCCACCGCCTTCCTCATCTCCTCACCCACATTGGCTGAAAACCAAAGGATGAGCTCACAATCGTATTCTCAAGTTCCATCGAAACAACGTACCGTATTTCTTCAAAAACTTTGGCTGGAAGGACTGAATGTCGGACTGGCCCACCATGTCGTCCCAGACAAGTACCTGCGTTCATGATGCGATGACGAGGAAGAAAAGGAGAAGCATAAGTTGTTGTTGTTGTTGTTCTTCATGTGCGGGGTGAGGTGGTAGAAGCTACCTGCCCGCTACAGCCGTTGCCAGAACCGATCCCGATGGTCGGCACACGCAACTGCTGCGTGATGTAGGTAGCGACTCGATCTGGGATGCACTCGAGCACAACTAGTACGCAAGTTATCAGCATCCTATTCATGGCGCGCGGTTGTAAAGTGCGTACTGGCGAATACGCCGGCCTCCTGAAGGGCGAGCGCGTCCTCCAAAATGGCGATGGCCTGGCCAGCGGTGCGGCCTGTGGCGCAAGAGAACGGCCCTGGTGAGCACACCATAGTGGACAAGAAGCCAAGCAAGCCAAGAAGACGTACCCTGAACTTTGAAACCGCCCAGCGAGTGGATGCTTTGTGGGGTGAGACCGATGTGACCCATCACCTGTTCAGCTCATGGTTACACTCAACAGTTGACCACAACAGTGCACGCGATGTGGACTCACCGGAATGCCGGACTCCACGATGGCCTTAGCTCTGGCTGCCATGCGCTTTCCACCTTCGAGCTTGATCGAGTTCATGTTGCCCTCTTTGATCAGCCTCATGGCGTTTTCAACAGCCAGCGCGCTGCTCGGCTCATAGCTGCCAAACGGCATGTCCCCTGCGCCGAGAGATGGCTATGCGCGTTAGAGGCTGCCTCTGGGCATGCCGTCAGCCAAGTGGCAACGTACCGACAAGGAATGAGGTCTGATTGCCCCGGTGCACGCACTTGGCGTGGTGCAGCATGTCGGTCATCGTCACGGGAATGGTGCTCTCGTAGCCCATCGTGGTCTGCACAACACCGCGAGCAAAGCAAAATGGTTGGTACAAAGCGGCTGCCGCAGCGAGCAGTTGAGGGCAAAAGCTGCGCACCATGCCCAAGGAGTCGCCCACAAGGATAAGGTCAATCCCTCCGACTTGCTGGATGATGACAGCAGACGGAAAGTCCTTGGCTGTGAGCATGGCGAGAGGGATGCCCTTGCGGTACTTTTCGCCCAAGTCGAGGATTGTTGTCCTCTTCCCAATGTCTTTGGTTGAGGTAGGGCGCGGGTGCGCTGAATAAAAGCGACGAGGCGTGGTGGCAGGTGCCAGACGAAGCGACCGTGTGCTGCCATAGTGCGTGCCTGTAGCACAAAGGAGCCGTGCACAAGCATGCTTCTGTGTTGAGGCCGTGCGAGCGAGTGCTGCTGTTCTTCTCATAGCGCTTGATCTGTTGTGGCTTTCGTGTGCTGGTTGGGCTTCAATAAATAGTGCGCAGGGCCCCTTTTTCCCAAGCACCGGCCTTTTTCCCGCTCTGCAGAGCCAAAGTTTCCAATTGGACCGGTTCAAATCCACCACTAGGCGCGTTTTGCAACATTTTCCTTTATTTTGTGCTCAAGAAGAGGCGTTCACGAAGAACGCTTCGGCTACCCGCAGGTACTCAAGCGTGCAGTTCGTCGTGCCTGGCCAACGCCTCGGCGGTAAGGCCGCCCACCGAAACTGGGGCCGCGTGCACAGACCCTCGCGGCCGGTAGGACGAGGGCTTCTCGCTGAGAAGCGTCGTCGTGCCCCACTTGGGGTAGAGTCTGTGTTGAAAGAACGGAGCCGTGAGCCACAACACCCACAAACCTGAAGCATTCTTGCGCAGGAATGTGCGTGTGCGTACCGCTTGTACAGGTTCATGCACACGGTGTCGTGGTTCTGCACGACGCCGTCGAATCGGCACTTCATGAGGCCGTGCGTACCGAGCGGCTCCCGGATATGCCCAGCCCGCCCGTACTTGGTCCACAACTCCACCGGCGCGAACCATCGCACGTCGTCTACACAGTACACAGTATACGGTGAGCCTTCAGTTGAAACGATTGCATTTTGTAGGCGAGTTCGTGTGTGGTACCGGGGTGGTAGAACATGTGCTTGATGACGGCTCCGCGCTTGTGGACCTTGTAGGGCACACCGGTGAGCACGATCTTCTTGACCACCACGCGATCGGGGTCCACGGAGAGGAGCGAGCCGATGGCGACCAGCCGCAGGGAGTGGACGGGCTTGGGCGACCCGCCCTGGCCAAAGTTCTCATCGATCTCCTTGAACATCAACACCGGCGCGGGAGGCACCCTGCATTGGGCAGAAACAGGCAGTCGTGAGTGAGGGCGGTTGATGACGGTGATGACGCTATCGGCCCTTCTCGAGAAGAGGAAGGAGAAGAAGATGGGGCACGTACATGACCGGGCCAAAGATCGTGGCCACAGAGCTCCGGTTGAGTTGGAAGAAGCGCTCGGACTTGAACTTGTCGGCGCCGATGGTGTGCTGCGAGAACACCGGGCGGGAGCGGTAGCGCCGGAAGCCGCACTGGACGATGAGCTCGTCCTTGGACTTGACCGGCTCCGTGTAGGAGGGCAGCCTCTGCACGGCAAAGTTGACGACCGACGTCTTGTGCTCGTGCTTGAAGAGGCCGCTCACGACCAACGGCCGCGACGGGTTGATCCACTCGCCCAGCGCTTGCGGCACGTTGAGGATGTGAAGCGTCACGTAGGTGCCCGTCTGGCCCAAGGACGCAGCTTAGACCAAGACGTCCTCAACCGAGGCCTTGGCGAAGGTAGGCAGACGTACCACGATGCCGTCGCGCTCCTCAAGCACCTTCTTGATGGTCCGCGTAAAGTTCTTGAACTGGAAGATGCGGGCGTAGTCCAGGGGCAGGTTCTCCTTGGGGTCCCACGGTGTGTTGCGGAACGACTTGAGTCCGCGGTACCTGCGAAGCTGGTTAGCGACTGTCGCCGTTGCTGAGAAATTGGTGGTGTGGTACTTACTTTTGGAAGCGGATCTTGGCCTTGATGGTGGAGGGCGTTTGCACCTCGTCCGGCCACTTCATATCCTCGCTTTCCTCCAGCCGCAGACGCTCGCGCTCCCTGCACACGCGGATTCAGTACTCAACCCGAAGAAAAGAAGAGGAAGGGCAGAAGGCCGTACAGCTCGGCCGCTTCCATATCTATGGTCTCGGTGCCATCTTGCCCATCGTTCCAGTCGTACTCCTCATCTTCGTCCTCGTCGTGGCCCTCCTGTTCCTCAGCGTCGAGCTCGTTGCTGTGTTCCGATCCAGCCATACCCATTTCGCCCTGCCCCTTCTCCTCGGCACCCTCCATGTCCATTCCGCCCTCTTCATCCTCCTCACCTTCTTCATCGTCCTCTTCATCCTCTTCCTCGTCAGAGTCGACGATCCAGGCCGCCTGGTAGGCCGAGTAGCCCTTGGGCACCTTCTTCTTCCTCTTCCTCTCGATGTTTGACACTGTTGCGCCCGCGCCCAGTTAATCAAGGCCAGAACAGTTGATGATTACTATGGTGGTGGTGGAGGAGCGCCAAACCTTGGGACATGATCTCCTCCTCGTCCTCAGCAGTCAAATTCTGCTCGTTGGCCATCACATCAGGGACCACTTCTGACTGAAGTGACTCCTGCTTGTCGGCCTCGGCCATGTCCAAGATCTCGAGCGAGTCCCTCTGGTGGACCGCGGTCTCTTCTGTGTCCATGCCCTCGCCTTTCTTGCCACCCTCCTTCGGCACGCGCGAGTTGAAGGGCTGCGGGTCGGCCGGGCCGTCGATCTGCGACATCTGGAAATCGCCAAAGTCGGGCACGTGCACCAAGTCGTTGGCCGACAGCGGTCCGCCACGCAGATAGCCTGGCGGAGGAGATTGGAAGCGGGAATGTCAGCCAAAAGGCACAAAAATAAAAACAAAAAAAAGACACAAAAGACGAGATATAAGGTGGGAGGTGCATACCGGACACCTTGAGCGTGCCGACGGGGGTAGTGGTCGTCTCGGCCAACGGGCCTGAAGAGGACGACCGGCTGCCGGTGGGCTCAAAGGTGAGGGATTCGACCAGGATGTAGGGGCGCTTCTCACGGCTCAGCACCTGCCGTACGCGCAGGTTCGAGAGGAAGCGCAGCACCTGGGTGGCCTCCTATTATCGCGCATGGAGAGCATGTCCAGTGAGTCCAGAAAGAGACGACACAGACGCACGACTTGCTGCACGACATCAAAGACGCAAAACTCTGCATAAAAGCCGTGGAAGCGTACATCAGCCGTATCGAGGGGAAGCACGCGATCAAAATCGGGGAAGTGGAACTCGGCCAACTCCTTGACCTGCTTCTTGACGTCCGCTTTGTGCTTCTGGGGAACGGCGCTCAAGCCCTGCACAATATCAAACCATCCCGTGTAAGCGACGATTGAGATTGCGATTGTGGCCACGATCGCAGCGAGTTGGGTTGAGGCCAATTCTAATGAGTGAGGGGACGAAAGAAACATGTGGCCCTTAACTTCCACGGTGGAGCCACAGGTGGAGGCTCAACACCGCTTACAAAAGGGCCACCACCAGCAGTAGGTGATGTTATGTTACAATTTGCTTTTGCTACTTTTTGAATGGCCAGAACGGAGGCGAATGGTTCGGCCGCTTCAGTACAGAGCTGCCACCGAAGGACGAGCCACAGCAGAAATAACACGAGGGACGAGCGACGTGCCTGGAGAGCGACCAGGACAGAGGGCATGCCCTGCGCCTTGACGGCCGATAGGAAGGCCTCACCAGTGGCGTCTATACCGCCGACGGCCGGAATGACGAAGAGAACGATGTCGGCCACCTGCACACAACGAGCTATGATCAGCACAAGGACTGTCATGAAAAAACATGCACGTGTGTTTGGCGTGTGAGTGCAACGAACCTTGGCAATGTCGAGGGCGGCCTCAATATCGAACGGCGTCTCGAACAGAGTCATGCGCTGCTTGAAGGCAGGGAAGCTGGTGCGATGCAACCGCTTAGCACAAAAAAACGCTTCAACTCACAGCTCGCTGAGGGCGGTGGTGCAAGTACTTGACGGTGATAGGACCCACGCGGTCGGCAGGGACGGGGGTTGCGGCCTCACCCAGCAAAAGAGCACGTGCTGACTTGAGATCGGCATTGGCACCAAGACCAACAATTCCCTGTGAAGCACAACAAAAAATGGAGATTAATTTGGGAATCCACCAAGAAACCCGGAGATGGGCATCATAGTACGATGATTTTCGGAGGGCCGGCGGCAGTTCCAAGGCGTTTGCTGTGGAGAACCTCGGCCTTCTTTTGCATGCTCTTGAGGTGCTGCTGCTTCTTTCGGTTGTCACGTGAAATCGCAGCGGTCTTCTTCACACCAGCACGTTGAGCCGTCCCCGGCTTGCCCACCTTGCCTGTAGATTTGGCAAGTAGACGTTAAATCTTGAAGGTGAGATGAAAATGCATCGTAAAAGAATCTTGCGGATGAGATTGCGGTCCTACCCTTGACCTTGCGTTTGATCTCGCCCTTAGTGGCATGTTTGCCGCTTTTGAACGGCTTGTTTTGCTGGCGCAACGCTCCAGGTCTGTGTCGGTGGCCATCCATGCTGACTTTCAAAGAGAGACGCGAAGATGGAAAGGAGAGGAAATCACAACTGCCGGGACTTACTGCAGCTTGCTTTTGTGCCGACACCGAGAAATTGACGAAAAACTTATTTGAATAAAACAAGAGGCAGCATTTAATATTTTCATTCTGGCGCCTCACTTGATGTTCCTCATGATGCGCCTCGTTTGAGCGGCCTGCGCTTCCCTAAGAGCGAGCTCCAGCTCGGTGCAGAGGTGCTTCAAATTGCTGTAATCAGCCTGCAAAGTTTCCACCTTCGGCTCTGTATGCACGCATTCATCTTGTGTGGTGAGGAACACACGCTGGATATGTATCGGAGGCAGCTGGCAGGTACCGGCACTCATGGTCTCCAGCTGAAGTGTGAAGACAGGTTTCATTTGCCGGTGCTCCGTTCGGCTACCAACCTGCATGTGCGATGATGTGAGCACGGAGCCACTGTACGCACAACTGACGGGGAGGGGAGAAAGCTGGCAAGTTTGGTGGACCTGAACATCCAGCCGCCACTCAAGGCTCTGGTAATGAGGAATGGAGAAGGACAGCTCGGCGATCACCCTTCGGATCTCGACATGCGAGGTGAAATAGAACTGAACGTGGAGACGTGCCCCGAGCAGAGGAGGAAGACGGTCAACGAAAAGCATTCTTCTTGGGCACCACAGCAGACACCCAATGCAGCTGGCAAAAGTGCGAAGGTGATCGTCTCTACCTCTTTTATCTTCTGGGACAGTTCCTGCGGGAAGGAGAGCAGCATGAGCGAGTCCAGAAAGTCGATTTCTGTTATCCGTGTCCTGCGTGC
The DNA here is from genome assembly GCA_002179805.1 of Acanthamoeba lenticulata. NCBI lineage: Eukaryota > Discosea > Longamoebia > Acanthamoebidae > Acanthamoeba > Acanthamoeba lenticulata. Next base: position 15,264 of record NAVB01001211.1, on the reverse strand, counting down.
TGTGCGTGAGTCTCTCATAAACGCAAGTGTAAAACCAACTCAACATCGTGGAGTTCGACTTACTTGGCGCTCTCTGTGAAGAGGTAGGCAAGCCCCTCCACGCAGTGCTCGACAGTCTCCACGTCAACGTTCAGCGCCTCTTCAAGGATCCCACATGTGTGTACTTGTGAGTCATACGAAGAGGTTTTTGGGGGGGGGGAGCCATACGAGCTGCACCGGCAAAGAGCTTTTTGTTGGCTCCCGATTTGATGAAATTGACAGCGATTTTGCAAAATTCGCTTATAATGCTTACATTGGTCGTCTTAAGGAACTCAAGGTCCTCCTTGTGTTTATCATCGAACACCAGCAGCATCTCGTACACGCGGCAGTGTTGTGCGTACAACTTTTCTTTCGTCGTTTCTGATCCAATTTTATTCGAGATATTTCTATGTTGCTTTCTTTTTCAATTTTATTTTCCGTCATCCTTGTCCCTCTCTTGCAAACGTCGCTGTTTCTTGCGCCATCGTCGTTCGGCCGGCGTGAGCTTCTTGGTGATCGTGAGTCTCGGGAGCAACTTGATCTCGCTGGACAGCATAGCTCTGGGCTCGTCCTGTCGTTCCTCATTTTCTTCCCGCCACCGCTGCAGTACGGGTTTGCTGTGGGCAGCACCGAGCTGAATGAACCACACGCACTGGAAGCACCCAGGCGCCACAGCTTGCACTCTCGCTTCTGCTTCCTCTGGCGTTTCTGTCGTTGTAGCGATTTTCCTCTTCTTTGCCGCCTCGACTTGCTCGGCTGGGGGTTTGAGGGCCAACGCTGCCGCCGTTGGCAGCTCAGCAGCCGAGACGACGGCCGTCGATGGCCGCTGCTCGACGAGAGGTGTGCCGTCGGTCGTGCGAAGTGGCGCGGCAAAGACGTACGGCTCCGTGGTCGGTCCGAGATAGACGGGAAGGGGAACCCCGGCAGCTGAGCACCGGTGGCGGAAGTCGTGGTAGTAGGGCTTGTTGGCAACGAACTCGGGCATGAGGATGAGCCAAGGCCGCCCACAGCCCTCGGCCCACTGCACGATGCGTGCCATGTGATCGCCCGAGAAGGGTGGATTGGTGACGAGCACGTCAAAGTCGGGCACCTTGTTGGCGGCCACCACAGCGTAGAAGTCCTCGTTACGATTGTACACATTGGTGAAGCCCAGCCGCCCGAGATAGGAGACCACGCTGCCTTCACAGAAGTACGGGTCGTAGATGCGAAGCAGTTGCTGCTGCTGGTGCACGGTGTCTGCCGCAGTTCCGTACAGCCGCTCAGCGAGGGCAGTGAGGAGGGGCGCAATGTCCTGATAAGCCGCAAAGGGCGTCTCGGCATGATCGCGCGGGTCAGCAACAAATGGGTGTTCGGAAGCTGTGCTGGGCGTCAACACCGCTCGTTGCAGGGAAGGTGAGGCGGCGTGCGACACCACACAAGTCGACTTGCCCGGTGCCGCAAGGAGAGGTGCTGAACCGTCGTCACGCAACTTAGTATTCGCACAAGAAGGTGCTTCTCTTCTCTTTTTTGACTTCCTCTGCCGCTTTGCCCCCGGTGGTGTGCGTCGCTCTTCCTTCTCCATTTTACTTCTTTTTGTTTTTGGTTTCTTCTCTTTTTCTCTCGCCTGTCAAACAGGCTTATTTATTGCAGCCGCCAGGCGAGATGGAGCTGCCTCCGGTGGAGATTGTGATCATTGGCATGCTGATGCTCTTCATGCTCGTGTTCACCCTCCTCCCTCTCTTTTGGCCATCCTTGCGCAAGCAGAAGCCAAAGAAGCCGAAGCGGGGCGTGGCAAAATCGAAAATATGTCTGCAACCCGGCTGCCTGCGCTGTGCCTTCTCGCCCGACCCCGCCACCGTGAAAGGCTTCAAGCACTACCTCTGGCAAACGTTTCTTGATCTCGTCCGCGAGGACGACGACCTGGTGAACACAACGATTCCCTTGCGTGTCGGCCCGGCTGTGAAGAGATTGGCCACCTCCACCACGATGGCTTCTCCCTGGTCTCCTCTGCTGCCCCTTACAGGGTTGACCCCTTTCACCGTCGAGAAGAGAGGCCAAGAGCCGCACGGGGACGAGTCCCGTTCGCTGGCCTGGGTGGACCACCTCGCGCCAGCCCTCCTGCGAGCGGCGGCCGAGGCGCGTCGGGTATGGGATGAACGAGGCAAGACCGAGCAGGCCAAATGGCGCCGGCAGCTCAACGAGGATGGCGGGTTCGTGGAGTGGAAGCTGGACCTCATCAATCAGGGCTCCGCGGTCGACGTACACGATCAACTCGTCCCGCAAACCATGGCGTTGCTTGAGGAGCACGCGGCCGACAGTCTCATGGTATGCCTGCTTCCCCCTTTCCTCTCTTGCCCAAGGACCCGCAGGAACTGACATCTTCTGGAACTCGCTTTGGCCTCAGCGGGATTGCGCTTTCGGGTTCGTCTACTTTCATGTGCTCGAGGAGAATGCTGCTCCCCGTGCGGCGTTGGACGTCGATCCGGTCGACGCCCAGGGGCTTAGGCAGAGGCACACCAAGAACCCAGAATCGGAGCAAGACAACGAAGCCAAGGTTGATGCTCTACGTTGCGGCCCGACCAACGCGCGGCTACGGTGCCGGTTCATCCTGGACGTTCCCGAGGGTCAGGAGGTCTCCGTGACCCTTCGCGCTGGCTCCACAGAAGAGAGGTGGACTGCTGGCACCTGCTTGGTGAGCGATGGCTGTGTGCCTCAGGACCAGGTGATCGAAAGAAGCGGCAACGATGAGCGACGAAGCGAGGAGGATCCACCGAATCCCATCGCTCTGGCTCTTGTGGTGGACGTGTGGCACCCAGAGCTTGGGCCTGCCGAGCGGCAAGTGTTGAGCCGACTGTTTCCCGCCTCCACGGATGTCGGCGCCAGCGCGCTAGTTGACTAACAAGGTGTCGGCGTCATCACTCGAGCGCTTAAAAGTACTCCAGTTGTTGTTGTTGTTGTTGTTTTATTGGGGGCCCACTGTGATGGAACCTCGTCTTCACACCTTGGAGTACTCGGCAGTGGCTGAGGCCTCCGCATACACGAAGAGGGTGCAGGCCAACACGCACAACTGGAAAATGAAATGCGTTAGGCCCCAACGAGGACGCGCAGTGAAAGGCCGCAAGCAAAAGGAAAAGGGGACGATGGCGTACGTAGAACCCAATAAAGAAGCCTCCGTTTACCAGGGTGCTAACACCACAGCTGTTGATGATACAAAGGATGAAGTTCAACGTGGCCAGACCAAACAGCACCAACGCGAAGATGCCAAACTGCACCAACGGGAGAGGCATAACCCGTGAGGTTCCCTAAATGATGAGCCCTATCCGCTTGAAAGGAGGAACCACTAGGCGTACCGCGATGAGGAGCATACGGTGGCGGGTAAAGACACCGACAACGCCACAAATGACCAGAACAATGGTGAGCGCACCCACCACATAACTGAGGATCTCACCCGAGAAGATGAAGTTCATTACCGCCAAGACCTGCCGCTAAGAGGTGAGCACCAGCGGCGGAGCGCTCACACGCCCACACCCAACCTCTCCGGAACGGGGAAGAGTGGAGGGGAGCGTACCAAAAGAATGAACTGAAGGACGAGCAAGAGGAGCCCCATGAGGCTCGGCTTGTGCAAGTGCAATCCCATGGAGTGTGGAAGGGGTAACAAAGAAACAAGAGCTTTGAACGCGAAAGCTTGGTCGGCCCGCAAAAATAAAAGAACAATGGAACAGAACAACTCGAAAACGAAAGCGATGTCGATTTTCCTTAGCCTTTTCCGACAGGCCCGCTCCCACCTTTTCTCTGTCGTCCTGGTGCCATGGCACTCAGCCCTTGTGTAGTCGCCAGCGTGCTCACCTGTGTAGCCGTGAGGGACACGATCGATGAAGCTGCCAAGCTTCTTTTGCAAGTGGCTGCGGCCTCACGCACCTTGCGCTTGCTCGTGGTAACGGACCAGAGACCCTGGCGTGCTTTGCTCTTCCGATTGATTCGAGGCGAGGACGTGGGCCTTGTCTCCTTTACGTATTCGTGGCTTCACTCATTTTGGCACTTACGCACCAGTCATGATGTTGTCCCTACGCCCTGGCCGAGCATTTTCTCCTGCGCAGGTGCGGTTTGTCCTCAAGTGGGTGGCACCAACGTTTTGGTAAACTCAGCATTGCTCCATGCAGGGTCCATAGCACGACTGCAGCCATCTCCTCGCTTCTTGTCAACTAGAGACCTCCCTCTAATGGCACATGAGGATGATGAGGACACGTTGAAGGTTCTTATGCTGTCGGCGGAGGATTTCGCCCAGCATGAACGCGCAGAGGACACACCAGCATTGCTTATTGGGCTTGCTGATAATCCTGTTCACTTGGATCATCACTCCCTGGAGCTTGTCACGCTGAACTGCGAAACAGCTGCCTCCCGAAACGACTACTGCTTCGTGCCGTCACCAGCACCCATGCGTTTCTTCTTCCACACATCGCATTCGAGCGTATCACCAGCGGAGAGCAACAGCAAACTGGCCATGACGTTCTCCAACTTCGTGCGCTACGCGATCGAAAACGCGGACGAAACGCCTCTCTGCGTGATGCACGACCTGTCCCACCGGTCCTCTCCCTTTGCCGTACCCCTACCCAGGAATGCCGCCTTCTTCACTGGCGACCTGTTTGACGCGCTGGAGAAGCGCCCGCCTCGGGACTATTTGTGCTTGGAACCTCCCCGTGGCGGTATAGCCCAACATCCGCCAACGCGGCGTCTCAGCACGAGCGATCATTAGACCCACTCTGTGAGCCCTGCAGGTGTACCGTGGCAGCAGGTTCCATACTGCCAGTCGACGCTAGACCTATTGGTGGTAGGCGAACGGCGTTGGCTCTTGTACCCACCTGGATATCGTCCTTCAGGCGTGCGCTTCCTCCTCTCGGTACTGCTCATCCGGCCCCTCAGGTTCCATGACAAAGACTCATCCATATCACGCAGGAGGAAGAGGAGGCGGTCCGTGAATTGCCGAGTCCTTACTACACACCGCAAGTCCTGCGCTGGCTTTCGGTGATCCGTCCTCACCTCAAGGAGCATGAATTCCAGCCCATTGAGTGCCTGCAGGTATGTTTTAGTGATCTGCTTGAGTCTCTCGTCTAACCCACATACGGGCGCACGAACAACTGGCAGAGAGCTGGCCAGACGCTGTTTGTGCCTGCCGGGTGGTGGATGGCCTCCCTCAGTGTGGGACACTCGTGCGCTGTTTCCCTTCGCTCGCACTACGCCTCCACGGTGCAGCTTGAGGCCTTGTGCGAAGGTCTGCCAGCCGCGATCCTCGTTCACCTCAAGAATCGACTGTGGACCTGCAAACGGTGGGATTTGGTCCGACAAATCGACGACTGCATGGGCACGCCTGGCCGGCAAGAGGTTGTGAATGTGCTGCACCGTGTGGCCAAAACAGAAGCGGACGCCGCTTCCGGCGATCACGTCGCGAGCTGCGAAGTGAGTAGACTTGTGCGGCGATGCTTCTTATCTCTCTTAGACGAAGAACTAGAGGTTGAAGACATACTCGAGACACCGCGCCACAGCCACTACAACCCGGTACAGGAAACTTCTGCTGCTCTTTTCTGCGGCCGTATGTTCACATGTGGGCGTTCCTCTTGGCAGACCTTTGTGGTGCGCAACCGAGCGGTTGTCAAGTTTTATCATGCCGAGGCCCTCGGGCATTACCATCGCGAGTTGGCTGTCCTGCGCTACTTCTCTTCAATTCCTCCGTCTAATGCGACGATGCTGGACTTCCCGACCCTCTATGCGCACGGCACCTTGAGGCGAAGCCCTGACGCGCTGAGTGGGAGCGATCAACAGCAGTGGCCCTACCTGGTCATCAGCTTCGTCGACGGTGACACCCTGGAGGCGGCGTGGGACCACATGGAGCCTCAGGAAAAGGACGCGATGGCGCGAGAGCTGGGAAGATGGCTCTCCGTTCTGCACAGCATCCCTCTTTCTTCGATTCCACTGGCTTCCTCTTCATCCAACCAGAGGCTGCCGAGCGCATGGGCGGACTTCATGCGATTTATGCAAGCACGGAGGCGCAAGTGCGTCGAGGCGCATCGCTTATGGGGCAGTCTGCCTCCCCATCTCATAGATCAGCTCGAGGACTACCTGCCCCGACCAGAGGACCTTGATTCCTTCCTCGAGGCCCAGCAGGCAGCCTGGCTGCACAGCGATCTCACGGCAACAAATGTTATCCTTCGACGCACCACGTCTTGTGACGATACTCCAGCGTGGATGCTCGGCGGATTGATCGACTTCGGCGATGCCAAGGTCGGCCATCGCATGTACGACCTGGTGGCTCTGCATATTGTCGCCTTCCGCTGTGACCAGTCCCTCCTGCGATGCTTCCTCTCGACCTACTCCCATTCCGAATGCTTGCGTTCGTCTGAGTTTGTACGCTTGGCACTGTGCCTCACTCTTTTGCACGAGTACGATGTTGTTGGAGCAGCTGCTCGCTACTTGCCTGCGATCGCTGCTGTGGCGAGTCTACCAGAGCTTGGCGAGCTCCTATGGCCCAGCGACCTTCACACACAACACACCACTCTCTTGTAAGGGGCAGAGGCAATAATACCAAAGGGTAAACTTTGAACATGAAGCTGAGCTCCTCCATTCTTCTTGCTTGCTGGGTTATGGTAGACTCGAGGGGGCTAAGCAAGTCCTGGCCAGGTATTAGCGGCCAAGTATTAGAGCTCCCGCTTCCACTTCTTTTTTTTTTTTGTTGTTTTTCGAAAGCGCCCACCGGGAGACCAACGCGCCCTTCCCTGTAAGAACGGCGGCCGCCCTCATGGAACCGCCGCAGCTCTTATACACCCCAGTAGGGGACCTTCCGACACACTCTCCTGCAGGAAGTAATGAGGTTGTGCCTCGGCCGCGTGCCCCATCTGGCTCGCTGCCGCTGCACATTGCGATTAAGAAGGAAAAGCCCGTGCTCATCATCCCTACGGTGATTCTGAGTGAAGCACCGGATCCCCAACGGTTGTTCACTCCTCTCTCGCCCAGACGAATTGTTGAGGAATTCCTCGACGTCGATGATGAGCGACCACTTTCGCCAGGCATAACGCAGCGCGTCCGCCAAGAGATGGATGAGACCTACCGACACGCACGACTCAAGGCCATGGCTTTGTCACCTCGTGGCGACCGCTCCAGTGACCTTTTCGGTACCACCCCTGCTTCTCTCCCCTCTTCTCCTTCCTTGGGAAGCGTTTCTCTCCTATCTAATGCCTTTCTTTCTTGTGTGTTCACGTCCATCCTGGCCCGCCAGGCTCGGGCTCGAACCTCTCAGCCTATTATCAACCAAAGCTGTTCACCATCACTGAAGGCGGATTTGCTTCATCGGGCTCGGGCTCCTACCAGCGTGCGCGAGCGCAAATGAGACGGCAGTCGAGTCTGGAATGGTACAACGCGGCACCTCGTCTGCTGATCGCTTATGCAGCACTCTCCGTATGGCTATGTTAGTTCATTTGACCTTCCTTTTGCAGGGACAAGTCGCAGTCCGAGCTCAAGCGCGTAGACAAAGAGGGGCCTATGACGGAACGTGAGGCCAAGGAAGAGCAAGAGCAGAAGAAGGGGCCATTAGCGCTGCCAACGCAGGAGTCGTCTTTCGAGCGCCAGGCCAGAATCGTCAATGAGCAGATGCGGCTCTTCGCGGTGCGCCTGAAGGAACGCGAGCTAATGAGACGAAAACACGCCGAACGGCGCGAACAGAGCGTAGCTGCCAGCCATACGGTCCCAGCTGCCGCTGAATCCATCGGCCCCGTGGAGCTTGTGTGCGTGGTGGCGGGTAAAAGCGAAAGCAGCGTCGTGCCGCCGCTGATCGCCGAAGCGGAGGCCATTCCTCTCGCTGCCTCCGTCGTCGCCGTCGTGCCCGAGTTGCCCGAACCGACGGACCTGGAGTCCTACCTACAAGCACTCGATGGTACGCGTAGATACAGGACGATGATTGAATTATTTTGTTCACTTTCGACTAATCATTCTGCTTCGTGGTGGATGGGATCAGATGCACGACCGCTGAGCGTCATTTCACTGCCCGCACTCGGCATCGGTGACGACGGGCTCACACAGCTGCTTGACCGGCTGCCACGCGATGTGCTTGTGCGCTTTTCTGCCGACATTGTTTTTGTTTTTTTATTTTTGCAATTCTTTTAACTTTATTTATGCTGATTCCTTCTCACGCCGCGGCACGCAGGGCTCGCCGTTGAGCAACCTGACCACGCTCATCCTGGACGCCAACGATATCGAGCGCCAAGGTGCCGGACTACTGGCTGCCTACCTCAAGACCAACGATCACGTCGAGTGCCTCAGCCTCAAGTGGAACATGATCGGGTTCGACGGCGCTGAGTCGCTCGCCGAGGCGCTCAAGGTCAACAGCAAGCTGACCACCCTGCAGCTGGAGGGCAATGGCATCGACTCGGACGGTGCCATCGCCATTGCCGAGGCACTCAAGGTCAACTCCTCCCTCACCGACGTCAACCTCAAAGAGAACGGGCTGGGCAACTCAGGCGTAGACGCCATTGCCGAGGCTCTCCTCGTCAACAGCTCACTCAATTGCCTTGGTCCGTAGTTTCTTTTTGATTTTGTTGAACCCCAACACTCACTGCGAGACTCCTACCCCGCGCGATAGACCTCTCGGCAAACGGGGTCTCGTACGCGGGCGCCAACCTTGCCGGATCCCTCAAGTCTAATCGGTATTGCTGCTTTCGCCCTCTTAAGTTCGGAGCCTCGAGTGAGGACTTCAGACCCCCATCAGGAGACTAATTGAGCTTGGCGTACGTGAAGGGCTCTCCGCTACTTGGTCCTCAATGAAAACGCCCTGTTCGACAATGGCGCGTCGGCACTGGCCGAAGCACTCGCGACAAACACGGTCCTGACTTCGCTTGAGGTAAAAAGCTCATGCGTGTCACCGCTCGTGTGCTGCGCTGCACCGCGTCCGATCGGCCCGCTCACGAAATCTTGGTTGGGGGAATGCAGCTGCGCGACAATTCGATCGGGGAGGATGGCATCCTGGCTCTCGCCGAAGTCGTGCAAACCAACACCGTGCTCGTCGACCTCAACGTGAAGCTTAACCAGCCGGGCCTCCGAGGAGAGATCGCTCTCTTCAAGCTGGTCCATGTAGGCTCGCAGCTTCTCTCTCATTGCCGCTAAGCCTTTCAGTCTGCTGACAAGTATGTTATGTCTGGCGGCAGTCGCGACCCGAATTTGAGTTGGTCTGGAAGGACGAAGGCGTCGAGTCAGTCTGGGACGCTTCTCAGTGTTGCGAAATCATTCAACATTTCGGCGCCGACAGCGTACGCCGCCCATGGCCTCCTCTTCTTCTTCTTCTTTGCCGGGGCGTGGTGGCGGGGAGTGCTGCCCGGGAAGCTCAGACCCCCTTGGCGCGGATCATTGCGGGTCATGCAGGTGCTGCGACGACTTGTGGAGGGCGAGGGCCTGGCACCGTTGATAAGCCGGGAGTTGCTCCTCGAGCACCTCTACATCGACAACACGAAGACCGCCTACCGATTCTTCGACTCTATCTTCCCCGAGGCACGTTATCTCCCAAGGAAAGGGTTGGCGCCCCATTTTGCTAACACGCGGCGGCCAACAGTCGCGCGTGGTGCGACTCGAAGGAATTGAAGTGTTGATGCAGCTCTTGCGGAAGCGCAAAGCCTCAAGCGCTGAGGCCTCTGGGCACGCCCTCAAAGACCTGCCCCACCTGCTTCAAGTACCGTTTTAGACCCTCCCGTTCCCCTTTAACACACAGCCCCAGTTGTAAGGCTAACATTCCTGTACACCGCTTTCTCAAGGCCCTGCACGCCAAGTTGGATTGGATTGTTTCGATGCTTCGACAGCCGGCCACCAGGTGGGTGCTTGATCCTTGTGGGGGGGGGGGTGGCATGATTCTGTGAGGCGAGGAGAGGACGTGCAGAGAACGCCACGTTTGGTCTGACCTCCCTAACCCATGATGACAGACACGAACAGCTGGCCAAGGACAACTGCGCTAAGCTTAACGAGGTGTCCCCCGGCTTCTTGCGACTGAAAGTGCGTTACGCCACGCTTCCGGCTGTCTGTCGTGTCCCGGTCAAGTCTTGGCCCTGACGTTATGCATGGCGTGCCTCTCCTCTCTTTTGAGATCCTCGAGTTGCTTCCTCTCGTTGTGGACTTGGGCTATGATGTGCTCGACGCCAAGCTGGTGCAAGCCAACGGCTTCGCCGCCTGCATCGTACGCTTCTCTTTCGCCCGGCCCACTTAGCTCGAGCTCTTGGCTCACACTCGCCACACATGCCTTCCTCCTGCGCAGGACCTATTCTACGCCAATCCGCTCAACAACTTCATCCACCACGCCGTCAACAACTTCCTCCTGGCTGCCCTCGCCACGCGACGGCAAGTTTTCGTGCAGGAGCTCATCGTGAAGTGCGGGCTCCTGGACCGAATGACGAGCGCCTTCTACGAGGAAGCCAAGAAGCCAGTGGCCAAGCGGGCTGGCTATCTGGGCCACTTGGCGCAGATGGCGAACAAGATCGTAGCCATCGATTGGCCTGACCTCTGCGACCTCCTCAATAGTACAACTCCTCCCTCCCGCTCTCGTCGTGTAAAGAACCACCATCGTCTGGTGTTGACTCGCTGGTGGCTTCGTACCAGGCAACGCGCGCTGGACGAGCTTCGTGCAAGTGGATCTAAAGGAGCTCAACGAGCTCGACCGGCACTGGTCTGAGGGCAAGCCAGAAAGGCCTGCCCGAAGCGAGCAAAGCGGGGGAGTGCGCAGCCGCGAGGAGGCTCTGGGCTGCTACTGAGCAGCGCTCAACCCGACGTTCTCCGCCTTCGGCGAAGGCGAGGCGAACGTTGTTTTTGGCGACGTTTTAATTGAGTTTTTACGTGACCAAGAAGAAGCACACCACAATGAGGAGGCGCAGCAGCATGCTCGCCAAGGCCAGAGACACTGCAGCCTTCCCCACAGGAGCTCCCGTGCCGTCGTCTTTGACGTCGTCCCTCCAAATACCGGCAGCTGCGGGGGCGGGTAGTGGGAGGGCCCAGCTGCAGCTCAGCGCACGCCTCCAAAAGGATCCAAACAAGCTCAAGCGCTCCATCTCCACGGGCCAACTTAACGCTTTGATTCAAGACAGTTTTGCCCGTTTGGAGGGCGAGCTCGACCAGCAACGAGAACAAGAAGAGGAAATCTTGCGCAAGAGCGCTAACAGGGAACAAGAGCAAGAGCAGCAACGGCCTTCAGAGCCAGCCGTATATGGATTCGAGAACGATGAGGACTACGCAGCTCAGATTTTGGGGGCCGCCACCGAAGGCGGAAGCGCGGTTGCCGGGCAGCAGGATACGAAGGCCGAGGAGGAGCAGAAAGAGAAGGAGAGGGCGTATGCCAAGCCAAGGCCCTCCACCAGAGGAGCCGGCAACGCCAGAAGCGCGGTGGCCGAGTTGTTCCGCGCGCTCAAGAGCGGCGACGCCCTCTGGCGCCGCCTCGAAGAAGGCACGGGTGCTGCACGGGAGACAGAGGTCAAAGTGGAGCATTCCTACTTTCTCGGCTGGTTGGAGAAGGCGCGCATTTTCTGTCGCCTTGACCTCGCCGGTCGCCAGCCCGGCGCCACCGACGGCGACATCTTTGGTACCCCACCTTACTGCACTGTTCATAGTTTGTCTGTTGATTTTTTTATTTTTATTTTTATTTTTATGTACATTTATTTGGAGACCGAGCTGACGCGGGCAACGTTGTTGGAGGGCAGCTGAGTTGTTGGCCCAGGAGACCGTGGACTATGGCAAGGAGGCCCTGCAGTACTACCGCAAGTGCGTCAGTCTCCTGCCGCACCTCGAGGCACTCACAGCAGAAGATATCAAGCAGGCCAAGGTTCACGTAGACCCCCGCCGTTTGTCGTTTGGCCTGGGCTCGTCCGCCAGGTGGATGGCTTAGCAAAATTTTTGTGTTGATGATGGTGTCGACAATGGCCAGACCTACCTGGTGACCGAGCTCGGACAGTACTACTTCCACAAAGGCCAGCACGACCAGGCTCTTCAGGTGGGTGTCGTGTGTCCCTCCCCCAGGGCCAAAGGCACTGGCTGTAGAGACCATCGACCACCGTCTCACCGCGCGGTGCTGGCAATGCACAGATCGCAGTGACGCTGCTGTTGGAGAATCCACGCGCGCAGGAGATGCGGACGATCATGCGCAAGTCGGTGGAACTGCTGAGCCTGTCCCCCACCCCCGACGTCGCCACCACCATCGCCATAACCATCGCCAAGCTCAGGTTGCCCACCGATGATCGTACGCATGGACCTTTTCCTTTGCTTTCACACCGCGTTTGTGCTGACGTTGCTTGCCTCTGACGCATTGCGTGCGCGCATCCATCACAGCCATCACAGATTTCATCACCACCACCCTCATGAAGCTCGAGTCTTCGTTGCACTACACCAACAAGTACGGACGACATGCGCGGTTTGAAGCGCTCTCCGCGACTCACACACACCCACACACACACACATACAATACACAGGGAGATTGAGGCGCGCGTGAGCGTGGTGAACTGGTTCCGCTACCTGCTCTCCGAAGCGCGGGCCAAGCAGCACCGGAGCAAGCCTCCGCTGTCGGTCAGTCTGCGCCTCTCGGGAGGCCGATACCAGGACCAACCCGACAACGTTCTCGTCGTAGACCACACCCAGGATTCAGTGCGTGATCATCATCATCATCATCATCACCCTCGTCGTGGACGGGCCGCAAGCGTTCTGATCGTTGTTCTGGTCGTTGTTTGCTGCAGCTCATGATGGACCTGCTGCTGGGCTATCGTGAACGGGACCCGGCGCCCGAAGTGCGTGAGGCCGCCAAACAGGCGATCGAGCAGGTGGCCAACTTCACGCTCGAGATCGTGGAGGAAGGCTACGAGCAGGCTCAGGGCCAAGGTCCGCCTCTTGTCCCCTTCGAGACCCCTGCCTGGGCGTGCTCTTTTCGCTGGCCTTACGTGCGTGCACCGGTCCCTGCAGAGGCCGAGGGCCACGTGTTCAGCATCCAGGCGCACTTGGACAGCCTCATGCGGCGCTGCGCCTACTTCAAGACCATGATCGACCTCAAGATGGTGGAGCAACAGCAGCAGCGCATCCGGTCCGTGCTTGGGTTTTTGCTCCAGTAAGATGAGGCAAGACCGTTGGTGGCTCACACTCTAGCGCTGCGCTGGGCCGGGGCGGGGAGGCAGAATCGTGACGCCCCAACCGTTTGCGTTCATGGACCTCATCGACTATCTCTACCGCTCCGGTGCCTCCTCCAGCGTCTGCCCTCGCCTTGGTTTCGGCTGATGTCGCTCACACGCGTGCCGCATCATGACCATGATGTGACATTGTTGGCGTCGACAGAGATCGCGTTCGAGTCGTTTGAGCACGCGCTGGCGATCCACATGCTCGCCCACCAGTACGGCGTGGAGGAGCTCGCCCATCAGTCCTCCGAGTTCATCCACATGTCGGCCTCGTCCTACCTCAGCAGCGAGGTCCGTGGCGACTGGGAGAAGCTCAAAGAGCTGGCCTATGTGGCCTCCACCCACGACCTTTCGCACCTCAAGGTCCGTCGCTGCTTCTCGCTTTCTCTGATCACACGCTCCGTAGTGCTTACCCACCTCAGTAGACGGCGGTGATTAGACAAGTGACCCAGGTCGCGCCCTTCTTACGCAACAATGCGGACCTGCCCGATGCCGCCGGTACCTCCTCTTGCCCCCTTCTCTGTGTGTTCGTTTGTCTGTGTGTCTGTATGTGCTGGCCAGGACGTACAGCTGTACGTCCCGCACATGGAAGTGCGCATGGAAGCTCACGCCTCTCTTTCGCTCTTTCACTGTGGAAAAGACGAAGGCAGCGTGCAGCACCTGAAGGAGCTGGTGGGCCTGTTCCCAGACATCTTTGCCAGCATCACGTCGGCCAACATCGTGGGCAAGTTCAAGAATGCGGTCAACCAAAGTGCGTGTCCCTGGCCCTGGTCTGCCTTGGCCTTGACTCACAACAACCCAACCCTGGATGTGGCCAGATCGTCTCGCCATCGCCGAGCTCATCGTGGAGCTGCTCGAACAGCGGAAAAAGGCAGGCGCCTTGGCTGCCGGGGCGATCATTGTGGCCGACTACGTGCCTCCTCCGCCCCCGCCGCCGGCGTCCATCGTCTCCTCCGCGGGCCTTTGCTCCGAGTGCCACATCATGATGGGCCACTTGACCACCTGCTCCCAGTTTCACGTCTTCCGGTTCGTGTGAAACTGCACGCCCGCTCCGTCGTCGGTCCCGCCGTCCCTTTCCTGGATGATGATTCTCATCCTTTATTACACTATTCTCTGGTGTGGCGTCGACGCAGCAACATCGCGAGCCGTCCGCGGCCCGTCGTGCCGGCCGTGCAACCCACGGCGCAGCCGCAGCAACTGGGCCTGGTCAACATTCACGAGGACGTCCTGCTGGACCTGTCCGTCCGGGTGGACGACCTCGCGTGGATGCTGCTCGCGGTCAAGCTCGTGCGGACGGGCCTCTGCGTCATTACCCCCAGCCGTGCGTCGACACCTTTCCCTTTCTTCCTTCCTTCCTTCCTTCCTTCCCTCGCGAGCGTCGATACGGGCACGGCTTGGGCTTCTATGTGCTGACGGGCGACCTATTGCAGTGGTCGTGCGGCTGGCGGCGGCGGGCCACTTTGGGCTGATCGAGCAGGTGTGCGAGGTCCTTGCCGAGCTCCATCTCGGCGAGCCCACTCCCGAGGAGCTCCTTCGCTTCATGGAAGAGGCCGAGGCCCGGACCACGGATCCTGCCCATCCAGATGCGACCTCCTCATCATCTTCATCGTCGTCGTCATCATCGACACCGCCGGAGCCCGTTTGGCAGTGGGAGTGCGACTCTGGGTGGATCGACTACGACGACTTGGCCATCCGCCAGATCGAGTACGCCTACAAACGCGGTAGGTGCCCCGCCCAAAGATCGAATGTCCCTGCCTGCGTTTGCTTTAATATCGGTGTGCGGGCCAGGCTATGCCACGACGCTGCTGCAGCACGGCCACTTTGCCGGGAGCGGCTACACGATCCACATCCGCCGGCTCAAGCAGCAGAACAACGCCACCAACTTTGAGCGCAACATCCGGCGCGTGGCGCCCGACAGCTCCTCCAGCTCTACCGCCACTGCAATCTCCGCCCCACCAGCGCGGCCTGCTGTCTCTGGTGCGCGCTTTGTTGTCGACTTATTTTATTTTATTTTATTTTATTAATTCTTTTAGTTATTCATGAATTATTGGCTTTTCTAATGATTTTTCACCTCGCGCAGATCCCCAAGCCGTGTCGA